>QLYP01000325.1:37797-71890 GCA_016647725.1 Nasonia giraulti
TCCGCCATTTTGAATTTTCAAAATCTGATAACAGATTTGTAATCAGCGACCTCGAAAACCTCTATATACAAACTTTCTACGAAATATTATGTATTGAATTACATATTTACAGTTATTTTGTGTTAGGGGTGGTTTACCCCCTTAAGGATAATATTTATGAAAACACCGAAAGACGTCAACTAAATTTTGTTATTAAGGATGTTTAAACATTTTTTCCAATTTTTTTTAGTCGGTTTAAACATTTTGATTATAAAATTATGCCAAAAAATATATGTTTTCAACCCCTAAAAAATAGGGTATGCTACCCTTACTCTTCAAATCACCATGAAATACTTGCTCTTTTTGTAAGAAATAACCTCCAATTTGTTTTATTGAAAAATATTAATTTTAAGCCGAGATATTTAAAAAAAACGCTTTTTGGGGGTTAACTTTAGGGGAGGTTTTTACCCCTTAAAAGTGAAAATTAGCCGATAAAAAAAATACGTGTCTCTTATATTTTATGTTCTACAACATATATGAAAATCATCAAAATCGGTGAGTTCTGGTTGGGTACCTTTCCTTGTAAGTTCATTGCACAGCTTTCAAACCCCTATGGTTCGTAAGATATCAAGGTTTCAATTTTTTTTTGAAAATTTTTTGATTTCTTATATCTATAAAACAATGTAGTCAAATGCTTCAAAATTTTATTTGGTGATTCACTATAAGAAAAAGCTATCTGCTGTTAAAATTTTAAACGATTCCATCAAGCGGTTTTCAACTAAAGAGCTAAAATGTAAAAATCGTTTTCTTGAAAATTGCGCGAGCGACCTATCTAATAAGTAACCTACTGTTTTGATGGTTAGGTTGGTTAGGAACACATGTAAACATGCGTGAATTTCTGTGAAAAAAAAATTGACTACAGTGTTCGTATTCTATAATAAGAAAACAGAGGGGTCTGCAAACTTTTGGACAATGAACTATCCAAAACTTTTATTAAATTGTGTATCAAAAACCGCCTCATACATTAGCAAGCAGATATATAGATATATTAAAACAATATTTTATTTATTGGACTTATAAATTTAGTTGGAGGAAGCTACGTGCCAATGAATTGGCAGCGGTTTTTTTTGAGACGGCACTGTTTGAAAAAAACATTTTTTTTATTTATAAGGAGAGGCGGGCAAGACAGCGACAGAGAACATAGTATGTGCTTATAAAAAAGTACAAAATTTATTAAATCGCCCTTAATTCTAGTACAAAAATAAAAAAAAAATCAACAAAACAAAAAACTCATTTTTTCTAAAAACTTAAATTTAGCGTCAGTAATTTAAAGGAAAAAAAACTTAACAAACATAAATCGACGTCGTTGCCATTGTCAAAACAAAGGAAAACAAAAAGTACAATTAAAAACAGATGTCGTCTTCGGCAAACGCCTCGTATTCGGCGACCGTGGCCTCGCCGATCTCCGCTGCTGCGTATACTTTGCGGAGTATCTCCGCGATCGTCGGTGTGGTGGCTATCGGTGATGTGGTGGTGGTGGCACAAGTTGCGGTCGAGGTGGAGGGGGTTGAGGTCGAAACTGATGTGGAGGAAGCTGCCCTTCGCGCCCTCTGCTTCTCGAGTAGGGGCCTGCCTTCCTCGCGCCAGTCTTCATTACGAGCCTGGGGCTCGTATGGCTCGTGGTGGTCGACCAGGCGGTCGTGTGCCGTCGGTCTGGTCTGCTGGCGGGGAGGGGGGCAGGGCGCCTCTTCTTCTTCATCTTCTAGAGGCTGCTGCGGCTGTGCCGGTTGTTTCGGCTGCTGCGGTGCTGGCGCTGTTGGTGGTGGTTGGGGCTGCTGCGGTAGTGCCAGTTGGGGTAGCTTTGACGCTGTTGGTTCTAGTTGCCGCGGCAGGGGGTTTGGCTGGGCTTGGCCTGGCTGGGGTGTACCGTCGCGGGATCAGCACCCTCTTTGCTGTGGTTGGGTCTGATGATATGGCCTCGGTCCCGGTCTTCTGGTCCCGCGTCCCCCAGCTAGGTGGGGTCTGATAAAACCAACCCTTTGCGAAGCGTTGCTTACTGCAGTAGTTCCCATTCTGACTGATTAGCTCCTAATGAGCTCGCTGCTGCTGTTTTAGGCGCTTTAGTCTTTTGGAATTCGGCGGCTGGCTGCGGCCGCTGTTTTTTTTTTTTCGTTAGGTTGCGTAGGTCGCGAGATGTGTATGGCATTTTGTCGCGCATGCCGTGTTGTTCTCTCTCTCTCTCTCTCTCTCTCTCTCGAGTTTTCGTGTTTCTTTAATTTTTGAGTTTCTTATGTTCTTGAATTTTTCTTTCGGTTTTAATAAACTTATTTGAATTCACTGTTATATATATATTTAAAAATAAATTTTCGTTTGTTAATTTTTTATTTTTTCTTTTTATGAATTGTGTATTCAATCTTCGAAGTATGGCTTAAGATTATTTATGTGAAACTTTCCTCCCTTTTTTTCGTATTTATATCTATAAGTAGATATGTGCCTATTCCAACTTATTTCTGGACCTCGTATGGTCCTTGATAAATGTCAAAAAAGTTGGCTATTTTTCCGTTTTCTGCGTTGGATACGTTTAACGCTTTAATCATTACTTTATTTCCTATATCTAACTCGAAATGCTCCGCGTGAGCGTTCTTTTTCGCCGCACGTTTGAGAGCTATTCTATGTGCTTGCTCGCATGCAAGCGATATCCGTTTTTCGTTTATGATTTCATCTTTTTCCGGTGGTATATATAGATATTTTTCCCATACTCGCATGGGTTTTCGGCCGAAATGAAATTCCGTCGGTGTGAAGTTTGTTGTTTCGTGGTGCGTTTCATTTATAATATTTTGTATTATTTTTACGTATCGCGATCAACCTTTATGTTTGTCGCTTACAAATGTGCGAAAATTCGTCCTAATTCCCTGTGTACCCTTTCCACAATATTACTTTGCGGGCGTCGGATAGATGAATATACAAGTCTAATGTTTTCGTTTTGTAACGCGTTTACAAATTTGTTGCTCGTAAATTGCGTCCCGTGGTCGCATATTACCGCTTCTGGTTTACCGTACGTCGGTATATAATCCTCTGTCAGTTTTTTAATTACCGCGTGAGCTGTTGCTCGTCGGAGAGGATAAAACACAACGTATTTTCTGAAGACATCTATGCTTGTTAATAAGTATTTTACTCCCCCCGCCGAGGTAGTAAGTGGACCGTAAAAGTCTATTGATAGTAATTCACCGGGCTTTCGCGTTAAGATAGGTTGTGACACTTCCCTATATTTTTTAGTTAAGTGTTTTGTTCGTTGGCAACTGTCACATGTTTAGAATTTTCGCTATCTTTCTGCGTAAGCCTGATGCGTAGAAATGCTCGCATAGCATTTTATTTCATTTTTGCCCCCCTATGTGGCCGTATTATTTGTGTACCTCGTTTATAAAGTCTCTTCATACGCTAGTCGGTATTACAAGTTTTGATCGCTCTTTTGCTTTTTTATATAACACATAATCTATAAGTTCGTAACGCTTACAAGTTTTTTCGTTGTTTTCTACAAGCTCGTCGATTAGTGTACGCGTTTGAGGATCTCACCTCTGGCTCTTTTCTATGTTTATACATATATTAATCAGATCGCGGCTTGATTTTTGCTGGACGATAGCGGAAATTATGATTTCAGATTGGCTTTCTGCCTTACTTTTTTCGCTTTCGTCCATGCGGCTAAGGTAGTCCGCTACTGCGTTTTGTTTCCCTGGAATGTGTGTTGGATTTAAATTAAAGTCCTGGATCGCGAGGTTCCATCTTTGTAGTTGTTGGTTATTGAACTTGCAAGTTCTTAGGAATGTTAGAGCCTCGTGATCTGTGCGGACTCTAATTTCGATTGCCCCCGATTTCAGGTGTGTGTCGAGCTTGTTGAGTGACCACACAAGGGCGAGCATTTCTTTTTCTGTAGTAAAATATGAGCATTCGCTACCCTTGAGTGTTCTGCTCACAAAGCATACAACTTCTTCCTCTCCCTCATCGTTTAGTTGAAAGAGAACCGCGGCGAGCGCGAAGTCTGACGCATCTGTCGTCAGTATGCACGGCTTTTTTGAATCAGCATATTTTAAAATTATGTTATCATCAAAAAGCCTTTTTATTTTTTCGAACGCTTCTTGATGTTCAGTTGTCCAATGAAATAGCACATTTTTTCTTATTAGATTTAATAATGGTATTAGACTTTCAGCAAAGTGTTTTGTAAATTTTGAATAGAAATTTATGAATCCAATGAAGCTTTGTAGCTGTTTTAAATTTGTCGGTCTTTTGAAATTACGAATTGTATGTATTATATCATATAATGCCCGAGAAATTCTATCTATTCACAGAAAAATTTAGATTTTTTAAAATTTAATCGTAAGTTGTGTTTGATTAGCCTTTCATATAATTTATCAAGATGTTCGATGTGTTCTTCGAACGTACGCGATTTGATAAGTAGATCATCTACAAATAGTACCAGAAATTCATTGAAATCCCACGTGGCTTCCGCCAGCCCTCGAATTAACGCGGACCCGCTTGTTTTAATACCGACCGGTACAACGTTAATTCGTAGACGTGACTATCGACTTTGAACACGGTGTATTTTCGAGAATTTTCTTCTAGTCTGATTTGCCAGTAACTAGCCGTGAAATTTGTTACGCCTATCAGCGCATCGTTGTAGTACCTCGTCGATACCGGGAGGTCCCTCGTAATTATTTTGGAGAACCATGTTTAATTTTTGTGCGTTTAGGCACGGCATTACCGATCCGTCGATTTATCTCCACCATAACCAGTAGTAAGTATTATGTGGACCATTCAAATCAGTATGAATCAATTCTAAAATTTCAGTTGTTTTTGATCTGCTATTTTCAAAAGGTACATTTGCCATTTTACTCTCTATACAATTTGCACATTTCATTTTAATATTTTCGATTTTTTGGCAATCCTTTAACTAATTTGTTTTTTACTAATTTATTTAAATATTGGAAATGTACATGACCAAGTGCTCTATGCCATTTCTCTTTATCAGTTAGTTTGATTGAATTTACATACATTTGTTTGCTATCTTTTCGTGTCACAAAACTTTTCATAAAATATAAATTATTTTTTTTTATATGCAACTGCTATTAATTCTCTAGATTTATTATATATTTTAGCATTATCATTTTTAGCTACTACTGTGCAATTTTCAGTGACTTTGGAAAAACTTAATAAATTTTGCTTAATACCTTTTACATAATAAACATTTTTTAAATCAACACATTTTTCATTGTAATAATTTATGAAACAGATTCTAATTGTACCTATTTTTGTTGCTATTAGTATTTTACCGTCTGGTAATTTTACATCTACTGGATTTTTCTAAGTTACGTAATTATCAAAATATCTATCACTTTTTACAATGTGATCTGTACAACCGCTATCTAACAACCAATTTATGTCATTACAATTTTCATTATTTTCAGCATGCCCTGATTCATGATTTATTTCACTTATTTTAGTATTTCTATACTTCTCCCGAGGGTTGGTATAGAAATAGTTCGAGTCGTCGCATACCTGTGTAGTCCATGCCTCGGATGGGTAGTTTTGTTGATCGTTGGATGATTCACCTCTGGGTTGGCCTGAAGAACTTCGTCCTCGACCACGACCACTGTAGTTGCTTCATTGGTGACCTCGTTGACCTTGGTTGTAGTGAGCACCTTTGCCTCGGTTGCTCGATTGTTGTAGACTCGTGCATTCACTCTTGTAGTGACCAAATTTGCCACAATTGTAGCATTTACCTTTTGCCTGGGTTGCAAAAGTACTGACGTTACTCTTATTATCTGACTCGGCTTTAGTCATATTCTTTTCTTTTATTTTAGACTTCACGTAGTCTACAGTTCTCTGAGCCTCTGGAATAATATCTAGGAAATCTCCAATGTAACTATAGCTTGGTGGTAAGGCTCTGATCAAATATCTTAATTTTTCGGTTTCTTCTAGTCTTCCACCAGCCGATTTGAACTCATTTGTAACCTTTTCGAACTCCACAAAAAAATCCTTAACTGATTTGTAATTATTCAACTTAATTTCTTCAATCTTACTTCTGCATATTATTTGTAAGGCTGTGGACTGTGATACATACATTTTATCAAACTTTTGTATCATTTTAAGAGCTGTTGCACATTCACCAACATACTCTAACTGTTTGTCTGATATCGAACTTATTATTATTGTTCTTGCTTTTAGATCAATTTTCTTCTATTTGGCTTCGTCCTTTTTTTCATTCAGCCATACAACAATGACTTTACCGCAGATAGTTAATGTTGGACAAAGCTTAAGAGTTTCGTAATTTTGATGATAAAATTCTTCGGAGATGGCCGTTACCTCGCTTCCCGTATCTACGAGTGCGTCAACCTCGATGTTTTCTATGAATATTTTAATTTCTGGGTAGTGGGATATTTCCACTTCGCGACCGTCCGGATTTATGTCGTGCAATAGTTCGTTGCGCGGGTTTTCCATGATGGACGCGATTTGAGCTGCTGCGTCATTCTTCCCTAGAGAAGGAAGTGCATCCGCCTTAGACGCAGCTACTGTATGTTTCCCGAATTTTGTTTAGTTATGTCTTGAAAACAATCCAAGTCGTCGATGTCATAGGCATCTTTCTGAGAGGGTTTATTATTTCTCTGTTTTTTGCTACCACCCTTGTTTTGTGACTCTGATCCTTTGTTGGATGTGTCATCTGCTGTCTGCGTAACGTTCATATTATGTCCCGTCCACGTCTTTTTCTGACCGGGGTTGTTGCCTGTTGGCTTGTTAGGCTGACTGTCTTTCGACTCGTTATTACCCGCGGATGGGTAGGTGGGTTTCTGATTCTGGTTATTTTGTTTGTTTTGGGCCTTCTGATTATTTTGCGCGTTGGCTCGATTTCGATTTGTGTCATCGTTATCGTAATCGGCAAGTATCTCGAGAAATTTGTTGACCGATTTTATCTCGTGCCTGGTTACTGTACGCCGTATGTATCGGTCGAAGTGCTCCGCGATCTTTTTCACAAGCTCGTGCTCTTCTAGATTTAGTTCTAGCTCGCGGGCTAGACCGAACATATAAGTGGCATAGCTGACACGGCTTCGAAGCCCAGGGCTGTACTGTCTGAATTCTACTTTACGACGATTCGTTCTTTAAATTTGATTGTTCCAGTACCGTTTCCTGAAGCGCGTTGAAAACGTCTCGAAACTATCCACCTCTGTTTGAAGCAGATACCACCAGTTATGCGCGTCGCTTTCCAAGGCTTGAGATATTACGTATTTCAACTCGTGGTCTTCCGGTTTAACCAGCTTTATATAATTATCTAGTTCTGATAAGAACTTCATGGGTCTTTCGCTTGCTAGGCCTTTGAATTTCGACGTAGCTATTTTCACGCGTTTGGTAATGCCAGGAGTAGATTCCGAAGAGCCACCGTTAATTTTATAAGTTTTTCGAGTCGTGTAGACTCTCTTGCCTGTGCTTCGATAATTTTTTGCATTCGCAGACATAGTTCCGTCTGGGATGCTTTAGTTTCAATTAGTGCGCGTATGTCATTAAAATCTGACTGTAGTTTACTATGTTGATCGGAGAGGGCATCATAATCTGACTCAACGGTCTCTAGTCTCTTTTTCATTGTGTCATGGCTTTGTTGTAAGTTAGCTATGTCGATCTTATTATTGTCGCTCTCTCTTTTGATCTTTTCTAATGTTAAGGCAAGAGCGTCTATGCGCTCGATAGTGTCGAACTGTTTGTGTTCTTGTAATTTCTGGATTTCTTCCAGGATTACTAGAGAGCGTCTGTTGTGGGTTTTACCCGTGGCAACCGCCATTTTTCTTTTAAAAGTATTTAGTGCCGCAGACAAAGCTAGGGAAAGACCTATAGGCTGTAAAAAATGTATCCAAAGGTTATCTATATTTCCTTTTAAGCTGAGATTGCCACACAGATGGGGAGAACGTTCCGCGTCTAACATCAAGTTGCATGTAGGCTCGTGAATCGTTAACTTACTCATTCCGTCCGTTATTTTCAATATTTCCGGGTCGAACGAGTCGAGACGTTCGTTTACGATTCGGAATTTTTCGTCAGTACGCGCCGATATTTTTTCGATCAGTCTGATTAGTTCCACTTCTTCGTCGACGAATTCATCGAATCCCTTTTCTAAGATGCGCATATCCCGATCGAGGTTTAATACATTTTTATGGCAGGTCTTGACATTCCGATTGACGTTCTCGAGGTATTCGAAATGGCGTGATCTACGTTTGGTCAATTCCCAGATTGCCTCGCAAAGATTATCGATGCGCTTGTGTATCTGTTGCTCTGCGAGTGTTAACTGAAGAAGGGGGATCATCTAATGTGTAACATTCTTCAATGATCTCCGTTAATAAGTCTCCCGTATTATAACAAACCCGGGTCCATGTTCGGGCGCCAATGAAACGGTCCGCAAAGGGTTAGTACGCGAACGCGATGAATTTGTGACCCGAGGTTAGTAAATAGGAGATAAGCACATCCGAAGAACGACAATAAACTTTGATCCACCTGGTAATATCTATTGAGTGGACAAAAGCCTTCCCTATCCTCTGAAGTGGGAGACCCACCAGAGGAGAGCTGCTCGTGTGTCGGAGGAGATGAGTAGGGTCTATCTACTGCGCACGTCCCGCACACTTAGGTAAACCACGCAGCTATTAGATTGATGTGTGAGGTACTACCATCTCACCATGAGTCTATGACCAGATGCGCCACCTAAGAACAGGGTACTGCCATCCTGCACCGGTGATATAACTGATGGGTGGAGGGGAGTGGATATACTAATAAAGGGTTTAAATTATTTATGTATTGTTAAATGTTATTCATTTATTCCTTTGATAATTATTCATAAGCGATACCGGATCTCAGTCTACAGGAGAGGGAGTGGAATGCAGGCATACTCTTCGAGAGCCTGGGGCTCATAGACTACTAGGTATGGTGGAGACCGGAGTAAGCAGCGAGTACTACCATTCGCATGTTACTCAGTTGAGAGCCAGATCATTAATGCTCGCTGCTAGCTCCGGGGCTCCTTATATACCCGAGTTGCTCCCTCTCTCCTATGTTACATGCGCGCACGCCATCTTCCCGCGTATAAGTAGACTATTTACATTTGGCTACTAGCGCCACTCAGTCGGTAACTTACCTACGCTAGGCAAGTTATCTGTTGCTGTTCTCTTATCCCTGGGCTGGGCCTGCCGTCACATGTCAAAGTATTTCGTCCTTGACTAACGTATTGTAGCCAAGGCTATTATACTTGAAAATAATTTATGTTGGCATTCATTTAAGAAAGATTTTCATTCAAACAGACGTATTACTATTCGAGTTACTCGTCTTAACTGGAACTATCTCCTAAGACGTAATGTCTCTAGAGTCTTCCGTTTGATAAAAAGTTTTATATAATTGCCCTTCAGAGGACGTATTGCCTGTGAAGTGTACTACGCTGTTGCAAAAGAATAAAAAATGTAAAATATTTTTTTATATATATAAAACAAATAGTTTATTGTGTTCGCTGCGTTCCTTTACATTTTAAATTTTAATTTAATTCAAACCCGAAAGAGTAAGGGGCTGGACGTCTTGCCAGCGCCTTCACTCGCGCACAAAAAGTTGATCTGACCGAACTCTACTTGGAGAGAGAGCGTATTGCTCCTGTCCGTTTGAGCTCGGTCGAGCGAATGAGGTTGAGGAGCTGAGCAAGGCGCCTTTTATTTTCTGAGGCGCCGAGCCACTGCTGCTGCTTCCCCCTCCAGTCCGTCGCTGCTGCTGCTCGCTGATCACTTTTTTGATGTACTCCCTAGTCGCGATATTTTTTGTGAGCGCGTCGCTCGCAGTGTACACATGTTAGGACCGTTACAGTCTCTCAATAATTTTATAAAATTCAAAGGAGAAATTAGAATAGAATTCTGATACAAATTTATAGATTTATGAAGATGCCCTGTTAGAACTGCTTACCAACGGTAAACTGTTGGCCAAAGTGAAGTTTTTTACCAGGGAGGAGACCAAACTAATAGTTGACAACATTTTACCTCGTAAAAGACGTTTTTCAAACCGATTCCATACCCGTTTAATGCGTTTGATTAAAGTTGAGAAGAAATGTCCTCGACAGATAAACAACCTCCCGAGAGCCTTATTATTTTGCGTATTTTGTCTTTGAGGACCTGCTGCTGTTGCTATTGAGCGACCCTGATCGTCTGAGGCGTGAAAGTCTTGATGATGCTGGCGGACAGCAGCGCTAGGCTTGGATTTGTGGCCGGGTGTCACGGGTATGCTAAGCTTCAGGTTGGTCGAACTTCCGGCACTGTCGATTTATGGGGCCTGAATCGGCTCTTCGTTGACGTCTATCGCCTCCTCCTCGTCCTCAAACTTAATGAGACGTTCCGTCGCAATCTCGTTCTCAGGCTCTCGTTGTCTAACGCGCCGTTTTCGGCTTGATGGTCTCAAGCGCCAAGTGTCGTTTCATGGTCGTTGAAGCAGCTCGGGAAGGGGGGGGGGGGGGCGGCCGTGATCGAGGTCGCGTCGCAAGATTGAAATCGCTGTAACAGAAGAAGAAGGAAGACTTTGTCGTTCATTGTCGACTCATTCCAAAGAAACAAGCATATGAGGTCTTGCAGAGAGCATATAGTTTCCGTTGAGGAGGCTGAAGTGCGAGTCAAACAACCATAGACGTGGAGGTCGGCATTGCAGGAGACGAGGTCGTCGTCGAGCTCGAGCTTGTGAAGTTGAAGACGAGCTTATAGATCTGACGTGGATCAAGGTGTCGATTTTGCTCGACTCTGTTGTAGCAGTCCTGCGTGTCCTGAAGCTATTGGCCTGTGCCCAGTTTCCAGTTTACCGATATGAACGTCACTTGTGAAGTGTCACAAGATGCTTGCTGATGTAGAGCACGCTGTTGTTTACTCTCTGGATTCACACGTTGTGTTTGTTATGATCCACGTAAGTGCTTGCGTCTAGTCTTGTATTAGACACATTAATTTTGTCGAACGGTACACTAGCGGTAGTGCCAAGGTTCTTTGATAAACGCACAATCATGCACAATCACACACAATAAACAGATTCGTGAGAGTTTATGCGCACTAAGCAAATCCGAAATACCACTGTTCTAGGCTACGTTTCATGTTTACGTACTCTGCTGCTGCGTGTGCCTCTGTCCTCTTGAACAAACATTTATGCACGTTCGTGAACGATGCAAGAAAAAACTAGATGAAGACAACTTATAGCCTGAAAAATCTGGTCCTCTTTCCTTAGAATCATTGTGTAGATAGACTCCGTGCGTTTGGCTCTCTGCAACTGCGATTCATTTCGTAAAAGACATCAATGCTTAGTGGACACCTCTCTCACTCTTTTACCATTAGAGTTGCACATAAATAATATATTCTGGAGACATTCGCGCGTTTTTTATACTTAAAAAGATGAGAATCGCATAGCCAAAATTTTAAGAAATTATCGCAAATTAATTTTTAATCATAATTATTTTGCTAAAAGAGAAATTTTTAAAGCAAAATATTATGATCATTAAAAGTTCTCAATAAAATTTTCAAGATACATAACTCAAACATAAGCATCGAAGACCTATCAGACATGAAATCATTGAGGACAATGAAACGCATTTAAGTTAAAAGGCAAATTCGAAGTATAATAAGGTCGCGCTGCTCCCTGACGGCACAGTGTATAAAAAATGTATTCTTGCCATCGGGGCGCTTTCGTGCCCCTTGATACAAAAATAAACCTGTAGATTTCCACCGTTACCACAGCGTCAAATTAGGCATCAAAAGCGTTGAAAGTCTTTTTTGATTACTTTCTTACGATAAAACCACTACTTGGTGTTGTCCGATTGGGTTGTGCCCATATAACTTTTTGATCTACTATTGATGCCCAACATTTTTAAGCAGGTTTCATTTCTGCTCTTCTGTGGCCCAGATTCTATACATAACGATGGCAGATAGATTATTTGTGTTCGAACATCTGACGTCATCGCCGGGCATAGAAAACATACTAAAAAGGTAGTCAGGACGTTTAAAAATAAACAATTTGTACAGTAGCACTTTTAAATAATAGTTCCTTTCATGATTGACCGAGGCCCATCACAACTTCTCGTAATATGGTTCAAGCGATGCATGTTTTTTGAGATATAATATATATATTGCACAGCCGCTTCATAGAGTTTTTGCACTTTTATTGCAAGGTAGACGGTAAAATCAAGATAAATTAAACAAGCAGAATTAATATACGGTAAAATTAAGGTACTGACTAATTGAGCTTTTAGACGGCTGTTTAGACTAGCGCCTCTATATCTTAACCAAAATAACGCAAAACGGGCTTTCATAAAAATACTGGATACATGTGCATTCTATGCAAGCGTTTTAAATAAAGTCACTCCAAGGTTCCTTGCAGTATCTTCAAAGGGAATTTCTACTCCACCTACTACTATTGAAATGATTGGACCTGATAAAGAACCTTGTAGTACCTCAGAAGTGCTAGGTAAGAATCTTGAAAGTGTGCTATCCAAACTGACCACTGCTTACAAACGCCCAGATAAATAAGAATGACACCATGCTATCGCCTCATTTGAAACCCAATGCTCTCGAGTTTCTTGAGTAGCGTTACATTGTCAATGGTGACGAATGCACCTTTAAAATCAAAAAGTAACAACAATGTAATCAAACCAAAATCTGCTACCCTTCTAATATCGCCAGTAACCTCCAAAAGTGCAGATTGGATGATGTAATTGTTCCGAAACCCTGACTGATACGATGTGATTAGTTGGTAGTTCTAAAGGTACTCAACCACCTATGTCATCAACAGTCTATCAAATACTTGCGCAAAATGCGGAATATTAGTTACGGGACGTGTATCACCTAATAAGCTGGAAATAGGACACTTTTTTAGCAGCACAATAACAGATTTTTTTCATGTAGATAGATAATTGCTGGTTCAAATAGATTCATTAAACAAAACTGTAAAAAATGGAGTAAGTTTTTGAAGAACATCACGGAAATACGAAAGAGATAGGCCATTGCAGCTACGACTTTTGGCTTTTGATACGTTTTCGTGAATAGCCTGCAAATGTTCGATACGATCCAGAGATCTAAATCTTAATTCAGGTGTCTCGAGTGGTTTACTCTGAGAACTCTCAAGTACCGATCGTAGCACAGTGATGCAAGCATGGAGGATGGGCACAAGTCACCGAGGAATAGAATCCGATTAGTGCTTTCTTGTCAAAAAAGTGCAGAAGCAATTTTTTCTTGGGAGGGATCATGCCATATTTCCGCAGAAAACCCTAGCCATTCGCTTTATCACTACAGCCTGCTCGTAAATAGTCATCACGTACTTTCCTGATTTCACGCTTGACTTTTCTACAAGCATTCTTATGATTGACTTTTGCTAGATTTCTACCTGATTGCTTAGCAACCTTGTGTAATTTGTCCCGGTATTTGCACTTATTCCTGATTTCATATGTGAACCATGGTAGAGCTTTTTTTAACAAACTTTTTTGTCGTAAGCAGTGCTACAGTATCAAGTGCTGTACAAGCAATCCTCTGAATATTTTTAAGGCGACAAACGACAGTAATATTTGATTCAGAGGCCAGCTCAGAGGGATTTAGATAACATCAAGTTTAGAAAGGCTGAAGCAGAGTAACTACGGGAATCTCTTGACGTAAATTCATGTTGAAGTAATTCTTCTTATGAATGGTGAAAAAGAGATGACACAAAAACAAGGCAAACCCGTTTAGTCACAATAGCTTTTATTTGAAAAAAACACAGATCAGGAGATCAGGAGCTGTTGCTGAAGCTGCAGTTGGCACGCAAGTGAAGCGGCAACGCGCAAGCTCCGGGAGAGCGAAGTAACGCCATGTACTGTTAGATGGCGCTTGAGTCGCATTCAGTAAACTTGGCTCAATCAGGTGGCGCGAAGACTTGACAACAATTGAACTACTTGTCGATATGGCAAGTCAAATAAAAAGTCGATCAGTATGTGATCATGACCATTAATAAATGGTGGATCTGATTTTTCATAAAATATAGCATTTTCTTTTAAATCTGTTAGTAGCACATCAAGCCATGTGTTAGAATCCTCGATGTGATGTGTAGCCCTAAACAACGGAGTATAATAATCTTGTTCTCGATTAAGTTTGCGTAAATGCGTGCCATAATAGCCGTTCGAAAACAAATCTGAATTTAGAACACCTGCTAATATAATATTTGTAGCAATAAAAATTATGTTTCATTTATGTCGTAATTGTTGGAAGTCTCCACAATAGTGTAATGTAGATCATTACATATATAGAATGCTATACCTCCACCATTTATATAAGACTGGCCGTGAACAGAAGTTGGATTACAATTTCGTGGCGAAAGTAAGTCACGGTCGTTTCTAACAAGATTATAGCCATTGATAGCAAAAAACGACGATTGCAAAAGAGGAGTAAACTAGGTCTAGTTCTAGTAGAAACAATAAAAACATCAATATACTTATCAACTAAAAGAAGCTCTATTTCGCCTAAATGTGCTTTAACTTAACTTACGTTCAGGTAAACGATCCAAATACTTTTCCGAAAATTTTTTGATAAGCTCTTTGCTAACTTATTCGTAACAGGAGATGATGGCATGTCAGCAGCATTAGAATTACATGACACTTGACGTCACAAAATACGACCAAGGTTGCTAAACGTTACAATAGGAATGATCTCAGATCCATCGTTCTTACGAACTACAATTTTCACATTGTTCGCTGGTTGTTCCTGCCTCCTCCTAACCTTAGCCAGTTCGCTGAGAAGGTTGTTTAGTTCCTCGGAGGCAGGGGCAATGCTGTTGTTTTGCTACGTTTCGAGGCTCCTTGACGACAGCTCTTGATATTGTATTTGCAGTTGAGAGATGGAGGACTCGTCGTTCTCAAGAGGGCAAAGCCTTTTCTCAATCTGAGAGACCCTTTCAGACATGGTGTCTCGCGCCTGAAGGGCCTCATTCTGAACTCTACAAATGTCCTCTAGCGTCGCAAAGATGTCCTTCAGAGATCGGACACGTACCTAAAACATACTCTTACAGACACTACAAGGGAATCTGTGCTGAGAAGCTAAGGGACTTTCTTGGTGCATGTGACTGTTCATCGCTCGCTACTTCATCACTTGACTAATGCATTGCCATCCTAAACGCTAACTTGACTAACGTCATTAACCACCTCGCTCCATTACGTACAGTGACTCATGGACCGAAACGTCACCCGTGGTTCACCACGGCTCTTCGTGACCTCTTGAAAGAACGAAACAGACTCTACAGACGGTTTCGCAGATTACGTCTCTCTCTAGACCTATATTTCTATAGATTAGCGAGGAATGATGCTCATAGACAGGTCGAGGATGCCAGGCTGAATTATTACTACTCACGCCTGTCAACCCTGACTGATGTCGGCGAGATCTGGAGAGAGCTTGAGAAGCTAGGAATCACCACTCCCAAAGAGAACGCCCCCTCTCGCTTCTCCATTGAAGACCTCAGCATGCATTTCAGCAGAATTCCCAACGATCCGCTCGCTCCTGCTGTTGAGGACTATCTGCGTACCCTAGAGAGTCTGGATACCCCAGAGCACTTTAAATTCAGGGAGATAACTGACTGGAAGATGTCACAAGTCGTGCGCTGAACAAAGTCAGCTCACCAACAGCTCTAACTGACTATCGTCCGATCTCCCTCCTCTGTTTTCTGTCCAAGGTGCTGGAGTGGCTATTGCATAGGCAGATTTTCGAGTAACTTGAGTCAAGACTCTTCATTGACGGTTTTCAGACGGGTTTCCGCACTGGACACAGTACACGGTCTGGCTTGATTAAGTTGACTGATGATGTCAGGCTTGGCATAAGCAGGAATAAGGTAACACTTCTTATTCTTTTTGGCTAAAGCAAGGCGTTTAACACCGTGTGTCACGTCAAGCTCCTTGGATCTTCTTTCTGCTTCTCTAAGCAAGTCATCCGGTGGCTTGCATCTTACCTCACTGGTAGAGAACAAGTCGTCATTGGTGACAACAACGAGCTTTCCACCCCTCGTTCTCTAAATATGGGGGTGCCGCAGGGGTCTGTTTTGTTCCGCGAAGATGAGTGCTAATGGCGATAGGATAGCGGGTTGGGCTGCGCTAAATCATCTTAAGCTAAATGTTCTCAAAACCAAAGCGATTGTCCTGGGTTCCCCCTACTACATAAATGCTTTACCATCTATAGCAAATACCTCTATGAATATAGGGGGAGCCCGGGTCAGCTACGAATCATCTGTGTGCAGTCTAGGAGTGGTGCTTGATTCTAAATTCACCTAGAAAGAGCATGTCACACAATTGTGTAAGCGTGCTCACTCTCTCATGTATAGACTTTACTTCTTCAGAAAGAGCACCACTCATAATCTGCGCAAACATCTCGTGCAAGCGCTTCTTTTTCCAATAATAGACTATTGCTCGTTAGTATACTGTGACCTAACGCAAGAACTGGACACTAAACTGCAGAGATTAGTGAACACGGGAATCCGTTACATCTATGATGTAAGAAGGGACGAGCATATCACCCCTTACAGACGCGAGTTGCAGTGGCTTACCACCGCCAGACGTAGGAAGTACTTCATGGCTTGCTTTCTAAGAAAACTTTTGAACACAGCGGTACCATCATACATCACTGCCTATTTTGACTTCCACGTCGCACGTCGTCCTGTCAGGGGTGAAGTGACACCTCTGGACATCCCAACCTTCGCTACAGATACGCTTAGAAACTCATTCCACATAAGCGCCTCATATCTTGGAATACACTACCTTCACAGCTCCGTGACAATAGATCCATTATACACTTCAAGAAGCAAGCCAGACACTAGTTTTTCACCCTTAAAAACACATAGCTTATTATCTCCACAGTCATCTCAGTCTCACCTCACTCAACATCATAATTTATTACTTTACTACGTATTTATTTTTTTATAAAATTTTGTACAACACATTGTACAGCAAAATAAATAAATAAAATCTAAATCTAAATCTAAAATCCTCCCTTTAAAATATTATTTTATTATTTGTTTCCATATTGGTCCTAAAGCTAGGGAATCAAGGGTTATCTACTACGGAGCCCCGCATGCAGTAGTAAGGCTTATTACCCTGGGAGGGTGCCAAAAGTTACCGGGTCACCGTTAACGATCTCTCAGAACCCCCGAGTGGTCAACTAGTCCGTTTAGCACGGTTCTGTCACATCTTAGGCTTGGAGGAGGGGGTAGTTAATCTCATTGTTGTCTAACAAGTCACAATGTAGAGCTGTCCCTCAGTCATAGAAGCAAGCCGCTGCTCGTTATCGTTCCTCTGTAATTGCTCACAAAGGCTCGATGGAGCAAAAATATCCAGGGATCCAGCAACGCCCGTTTTGCCTCTTTTTGATAAGAAGACAAAGGCTTTTTTTAGCGACGGTAAGAATTTAGCAGAAGTTAGAGTTAAGTGCTTAAATCTTTCCTGAGCTGGAAATTGCCCTGCTAACTTTGTTAGATTTTGTATTTTGTTAATAAGTACATTTGAAAGCCCCATACTTATTAATCTTAACATACAGCCAGTTACATGCATATGGGGGTCATTTCTTCAAATTTCGTAAAATAGGTGTCGGGGGGGGGGGGGGAGGGGTCACTCAATCAGCCTGCCAATTTTTTGTGTGAAAGTACATTATAAAAAACGGCTATTCCTAAAATTTCAGCCCCCAGTTGCCCCCTAACTCCCGTAATAATTTATTGAATTATCAAAAATCGTGAAAAAATGTGCACAGGGTTATGTAGTCAATTTTGTCAGGCCAAAAAATAGAAAACTTCTTGTTATAACGTCAGTTTTCCGGCAAAAATAGTCCGAGAACCTCAGACTTAAAGGGGCCTTTTCTATAGGGCAAACACTAATTTCTTGGACTTTTTGCGTATCTTCGATCTCATGCCATTTTTTTTGTTTTGCAGTCGATTTGAGCCTTTGAGCCTTTAAAATGTTAGTCTTAGGAAACCCTTTAATTAATTTTTTTCGGGAGCTTAAATTCATAATTCCAATACAAAGTTATCAACCTTGGAAGACAGACTAGTTCTCCAAAATCGCCATATTGGCACCCCTATAACTCAGATCTATCTGTCCCAATCTAGCTCAAATTTTTAGGAAAGATAGTCAAAATATATAAGAACAAGATGTAATTATTTTAGATTTGTTTATTTAGGTTTTAGTATATCTACGAAGTCCTCAAAGTTGGGGTTCAGGTCTTTCTTCAACCATATTTTGCGTTATAGAACGGACGGTCGCGCAGTACTAGCATACTTCAATTTTGGGGCTTTATAAGCAAAAAAAAAAAAAAAATACGTTAAGTTTTCATCTCAGAAAAGCCTTAAATTCCTATTTCGGTGAGTTCGTTTTTATTGGTTGAAGCCAAAGTTACAGCCCTTACAAGACAGCCTAGTGTAAAATGCTCACTTTCTTTCGCATTTTAATATATTGAAAACAAGTAAGGTTAGTTATTATAAGTAAATCAATCGATACCCTTCCCAACAGAATGCAGCGTATAGTAAAATACGCTCTCTATAGCACAAAGTATAACACTATACTTGGCATCGGGATACTATCAAATTATCATTAAACAAACCCTAAAAACGAAACCGATAGTAATTGTCACATTCAATAATTAATGAAATAGATAAGAATAAGAAACAACAACGTAAGGCAAAGTAAGAATAAAAACAAAATTAAATTCGAATGTTGACAAGTAAAATCAGTTAAGAAATCAATAATAATAGTAGACTCACGTAAGACAGTAATGATAAATTAGAACAAAAACATAATTATGTAAGTAGTTAGGCTATAGGCATACCAGATCATAGGCATACTGGATCACCCGGGGTGATTTGGTACGCCGGCCCGTGTATAAGCATAGGGCCTCCCTCCTCCAGCCCCGAGTCTCCCTTCTCTCGAGTGATTTTGTATGCCTATAGGATACTGCATCACTCGGCCTGGGATGATTTGGTACGCCGGTTCGTGTATAAGCATAGGGCCCCTCTCCTCGAGAGTCTCCCTTCCCCCTCGCTCGCTGTGGGCCTTCCTCCTCCAGAGCGGAGTCTCCCTTCTCTCAAGTGAGTTGGTATGCCTATAGGATACTGCATCACTCAGCGGTGTATAAGATCCCCTCTTCACGAGATCCGAGTCTCCCTTCCCTCTCGATCGCTAGTATACTGAGAGCAGAGGCTCTCTCTCTCTCTCTCTCTCTCTCTCTCTCTCTCTCTCTCTCTCTCTCGCTAGCTGGTATACTGAGAGCAGCGGCTCTCTCTCGCTCGTTTAGATTCGAGAGATATGACCTGCTGGTGTTGGGAATGCGAGGGTGTCAGCTGAGTTTTGCCAGGAAAAAGATAATTTTTTAGATTTATGATGCAGCAGATTAAAGACTGAGCGCGTGTGAAAATTCAAAGCGCTGGATGCAAAGCATGTACAGCTGTATTAGCGAGGGAAAATTTTTATTGACATGATTTATAAACATGCGTATGTGCTTTTCGTCAGTTCTCGAGAAGCTCGTTCTTGTTGGACCCATCGGTAATCAGAGATGCTTCGAAAAAAAGTTTTTTTTAATTCTTCTACGTATAGCTGCAAGCGGGTGGCATTTGTGTATACGTAGATTAGTGAGTGTTCGTATGCGCATGAAGAATGTTTCTAATTTCACAGTAGTCCGTGATAATGGTGACTGAGACAAGTATTTTCTGTTTGCAATTCGGTAGAAAGTTTTTTTCCAGGGAAATGGTTTATTAAGTAGAAAAATTATGGGATCACTGATACTTTCCTCATTGAGAGTACTGAATGCAAGTTCCTTTGTTTGAAATGATTGAGGAATTTCTGAAAGAAATAATGCGTAAGTGTATTTTTTTTAAATGTCATGTTTATTTATTCATTAGTTTTTTTTTTCTGTTTTACATATTGAATGATGGAATAAATTCACGAGTTTTACATTGTGTACTGTGTATTCCATCTTAATTGCTTAAATTAGTTTTTTCACATCGCCACTAATGGGATTGTATTGAACAACGCGATCGTCTATGATCAAGCAGTAAGCTGAAGTATTATCTGGAAAGTCTGTTCTTGTCTCAAATTCTATGCGTACATCTACAGGAGCGTTTTTAAGTGACTCGTTTTGACGTGAACAGTCAATGACCATGAGCGGTTGCATTGTTATAAACTCTTTCTTTGTCAGCATTGGGCGTGGTTCTTTTCCAATAATATGATTTTTGAAAATTTGTAAACATATCATATAGAATTGCATACTGGCCTCTTCTTACGTGAAGATTCAAGTTGTTGTATGGATAATATTGTGAATTTAAGAATAATCGCACGTTATTAATCTCACAATGATCGAAATGACTGGCATTGGAAGTTCTTTCATTTTTCTTCTTAGTTTACATTGACTACAATTTTTTTATAATCTTCTGCAAAGCCAAATATATGACTCAGAGGGATAGAAATATCAAAATAGCCATTATCTAGTAAAGTTTCTACAGCATCTTTATTGCGAAGCCAGCCTGCATTTTCTATTATGTAGCCTTGGTTTAAATCATATGAAACCAATCCTTTCATGACACTGTTTAAATCAACATTTTTACTTTTATGTATTTCTATTCCATTAATTTCATAGCGGATTTCATCAAACAGATGACAAATCCCATTATTGACGAAATTTGTTTTAGTTAATAGCGATCCATCTGATTGTAGTAAAGTTCCGCATATATGAATTGAACTACGTGATGGTAAGAGACAAAGATCTTGATGTTGGATTGAAATGCGAATTTCATCGCTGTTATCAAAGCTGGCTGATGAGTATGGTTGATGTGCATGTATTTAGTAATGAGCAATCTCATCGAATACGACACCGAACTGAATACTTAGAATTTCGTCCATTTTTAAGGAAGCAGCAGAGAATTATGCAAGTAAATTTTTTTAGCGCACTTTTAGGCCTAGACTTGTGAGGAAATGAATGCTCTTCCGTGTTAATGGTTTGACCTTCTTCGGTCGACTGATTAGTGTTTGACATGCTGGCTGATTTATATACACTCCTTTAGAATTATAAACTATGCCCATTATGTTGATTTAATGTGAAATCTAATAGTAATTTCTTCTCCTTGGAAATTCACTAAATTTCCATCTTGATCAACGATGCGAAGAAAAAACTCGTGAATTGTATGTACTTTTTTGCTGTTGATGTAAGCACCTGTGGTGATATTACACTCGACTCTCAGTGCGTTAATTCTCAATATTTTTACCGGCACATCAGAGCTGTGATGAAGATTCCCTTCGAGAATTGTCGTTGTAAATCCAAGAAGATGACCTATTGAATCGCGAGGTCTAAGATCCAATGAATGACTGCAATAAATTTCACTCCTAAGAGTATTATTGTTGGCTTTTACAGTGAATTCAATCCCTTTTGACTTTAATAATCCATGTAAAAAATTATTTATGGCGTCAATCTCGTAACTGCCAGTAGGTATAGTTATGATATCACCATTTACATGAAGTTCATTATTTGAAAAGTCAATATTTGGAATTGAGTTAAATGTTAAAAGTTCTATTAAACCAAGAACAAAACTTTTATGATGAGATAATTCAATCGAAGGAAAATATTGAGCTTCCAACACTGAAGATTTCCCCGTTAATGTTAGAGTGAAACTGTCTTCCATAACTGATTGTTCACAAATGATGGATATTCACGAGTGAACTCTGCTTTTATAGATTTCCTGTTAAAAATTGGAGACAAAGATGCCCGCAAATGAATGTATCGAAAGTTTGATATCTCTTATAGTTATATTTTACTTCTTTTACATTAAAATATCTCATAAGATCAATGGGCGGTTTCAGATCTCCAAAACTGTCAAAGTAAATCACTTCAGTATCTCGTTTTTTGTAGCATATCCAGTGAGTACCTTTATTTTGATAATCATCCAAATTGACCACAGCAGATTCATTTTTCCATGGACCATCGGAAGGCAAATTATTTCTCATGAAAACACCCCGAAAGTGTGGAATTTTGAGCAAACGAGCATATTTTACGAGATCGTAGTCGGTCAGTGCACGATTTGGCAAAGTTACATCGAAGTTTTTTTTTTAGCTAGACCTCTACCTTTGTATGGCTTCATGAATAATCCCATACCACTTTGATATGGTTTAAGATACAGTCCCTTGCCTAAAGCAATAGCTTCCATTGTTTTATTATGCCTTTTGCTTTCTTGATAAATTTTTTCTGCAGCTTTAGCATCATTTACGGCTTTGGCTATTCCAGCTGCTCCCCCTGTCAAAGCACCGGTTGCACTCAATCCCGCGAACAGCGGTATGAGGAAAGGAAGAACACCTCCGATTTTTGCTGGGAGTGGAAGAACGCGAGGAATTATGAGTTTCTTTTTACCGCCAGCTTTCTTAACAGCTTGCCGCGCACCTTTCAAAGCAGATCGAATAACTTTCTTAGAACATTTACTTAGGACAGTTCCATCATGAGTCTTGATGTGTTTGGAAGAACTCTAGAGGGTCCACAAGTGAGTCGTGGTCCTCCAGGCATTGGATACAACTTTACATCAGATGGAAATTATGATTTGGAAAGTAAACGACTTTGTAATGTAGGAGCACCTTCGCATCCAAACGATGCAGTCACTTTACATTCGCTGAAAGTTTTGCTACAAACTGAAATAGACTATTTATCTTCAAAACTTGTTGGGATTAGTGAAGTTATCGACGAATATCAGCTTCAAATTGAAAAATTTGAATCAGAAGTGGATAAAAAACTAAAGTATCTTCATCATATATCACAGACTAATCACTCAACTATTGAATATATTATCAATGAGTTGAATAATAAGTTAAGCATCACTTTAGCCGAAGATGGAGCGTCAAAAAGTAGCTAAGGAATTACACAAACCAGTGCGTCGAAGATACAAACGAAGAAAATGACATTCGTGGTATTGACGAAACATGGCAAGCCGATCTTGTCGAAATGATACCTTATTCTGAGAAGAATAAAAGTTATAATTACATACACACAGTCATAGACATATTTTCAAAGTATGCATGGGCTGTGCCAATTCTATTAAAGAGCGGAAAAGATGTTACTCAAGCTATGCAGACAATATTAAAAGAAGGCCGAACACCTTCCAATCTACATACAGATCAGGGAAAAGAATTTTACAATTCCAATTTTCAATCCCTCATGAAAAAGTACAAAATAAATCTGTATCCGACACACAGCAATCTTCATGCAAGCATATGTGAACGCTTCAATAGGACATTAAAAAATGCAATGTGGATAGAGTTCAGTAAACGAGAAAATTATAACTGGATAGATATTCTTCACAATTTGATCAAAGGCTATAATTCAAGAAAATATCGATTAACAGTAAAACGAAAGAAACCGAAATTCAAAGTTGGAGATAAAGTGCGCATAAGTAGGTTGAAACAAGTTTTTGAAAAAGGTTATACACCAAACTGGTCTACAGAAATTTTTACAATAACACGTATAGCCAAAACTACTCCAGTAACTTACCATCTCAAAGATTATTATGATGAACCTATCGCTGGCGGCTTTTACGAGATGGAACTTCAGAAAACTAAGTATCCAGAAACCTATTTGGTAGAAAAGGTCTTGAAAAAAGTGGGAAACGTGCATTTGTTAAATGGTTAGAATTTGGTAGTGAACATAATAGTTGAATAAATAAAAGTGAAATTCTTTGAAATAAAATGCGAGGATTACAGGTTTAGTAGTCAATAGTTATGCATATGTATTTTATAAATATTATACTTATTTCATTTTATTATATGTATAAGTTTAAGAGAATAAAAATGTATTTACAAATAAATGTGTGTTTATTATATTTACATCTCTCTCGCCGTATCAATTTTCAAATTTAAAACAATTTCCACCGAGATACGTAGCAAATAAAGATAACTTGTTTGCTGCTTCGCAGAGCTGATTGAAAAACTCTTCGTTCTACACCATGGCTGATGAGATTTTCTCTGGTAAAAAGACTTGGAAGCTCGAATCCATTTCAGCAACGATCTTACGACCGTATCTAGTATTAACCTCTTTTAATGCGGTGATCATATATTGAAGATTTTTTTCCAACTCCGTCAGCTTCTTTCTTGGCAAGAAGTTGCTTTCAGAAATCTGGTTAAGGGCTGATAGATCCATTCTAGAAAAAGAGGAAAAAGTAACATAAGTAAATGGAAATTTTGCACAAGGTTTCGGCGATGTATAAATTTAGTTGATAACTTACTTTAAGAGTTTTGGAGTTTTGCTTTTTTTCTACTAGGTTGGTAGACTTCGGCTTCTTCGACTGCTCGAATGTGCTCCTCAGCCTCGTGCGCTGCTTCATATAGCCAATTCCCCTCCACGATGTCTGCCCTTTCCATAGCCTCCTGCAGTATATTATACATCATTGGTCTTTCCCTCTCCATGGATGGATCCCACTCATGTGAATACTCCTCCATCATATCAGTAGATCATTCAATCTCCACTCTTGCTGGGCTGCTGGCATTGGCTCGTTCGGATCCCCTCTCCACTTCGTTTTCCCTCTCTACTTCAAGTACAGCTTGCGCCATCTGTTCTTCTATAACTCTGTAGTGCCCCCATGGTAAAGTATCGGTACTACCCCGTAGGATAAATCGCTTATCGTCGTGGGGACTCAGCGCAATTTTACTTTGCTTTTCGGTGTGAACTATGTGCAATTTCGATCTAATATTACACTGCTCACGTCGAATGATTGCTAAATCTTGCAAACGTTTTCGATAATCATCAAATGTAATTGATTTTTTAACAACACATGATTTTATACCTTTGGCTTTTTTTATAGTTTCTCCACCTTCAATTAAAATACAGTACATTACAGTTTACATTTTGCTACGCAATCCGATGAATTCGGACATAATTTTACCACAGCATTCATCTTTCATGAATCCAAGCACTTTTTTATTTACTCTTGGAATGTTGAATGGATGATTATCATCATAATATGAAGTATCAAATCTATGAATGTCTTCTTTCATGATCTGATACATATCGAGGTCTTGAACTTCATAGATTAAACTATCAGTATCTGTGTAGAGAAGTTTACATTTTTCTCCTACACGTTTTTTCATATAGGAATAATGAAAATCATAGACCAATGTTTTAGATAAATCCAAAATACTGAGTCCTACGTAAATTGTTTTTTTGGTAGTAATACTTGTTCTTTTCATCTGAATAGCTACCAAGTTATCATCAAAGATTACACAACTGTGATAATTCGGTTGTGATATGCGTGCTTCAACTCCATATCTACCACTATATTTATTGACCAATTTCACGTCAACTCGAGACCGTTCTCGCTCAATACACTTTCCATACACTGTATTGATTAATAATTTGTAAAACAGTTTCTCAAACTCGTTTTTTGACTGCTTTCTCTTCTCAGTATTTAATTCAACGTAAGGTTTTAACCATGCTTTTTGCTCAAAACTTAAAATTCTATGCACCTTTTTTAATCGAAGCCCATTGTCTAATGCTTGTTTTAGAGCTCGATAATGAATGACATACCTATGTTTATCATCTAAAGTTGTTAGAAGCTTTTTCTGCTTCGATCCAGGCGGTGAACGATGCTCAGCGCAAAAAGGTAAATCTCGATGTTCATCGTGTATTTCTTCAGGATACTCTAAATCAACTTCTGCGATATATCCCACGTCCGAATCGGGTGCTGCGTTGTAGAAGTTACGATTTGTCTCATAATCAATCCATTGAAATTTTCCAACGGGCAAGTGTTGAATCATTGCCCATCCATAGAGATTGTTAATGTCATAATACATACGAGTCTTTATTTTCTCTTGTTTGTTATATGACGACCTCATATATGGATTATTAGACTTGGCATATCGATTACAGCATTGGCTAATTCCTCCTCGAATGCCAGATTCAATAAACATTAACATATCTATATCTGTTAAAAGCTCCAATTCTACCTTGGTCATTTTCAGAGCTGCTGAAAATGTTAATCCTGGTATTGTATAAAAATGAGCTGGACACAAACCATATGCTTGAATAGATGTCTCTCGAAAACTTTCGAATACATCAGCTAGTAATAATACGTCTGTTTTCAAGTAAATATCAGAATACTGTCCCATTGTTCGTACATTGAATGTATTCCATACATTACGAGCATGCTTATAATCTTCATCGGAAATATGAGATTCATTGAGTTTATTGTAAAACTCATGCTTTTCGGGTAAACTTGTAAATGTAAGCTTTTCTAAGCTATCCACAAAATCATATGGAAATATACCTTTTCGTCTGAGAAGATTAATCTGTTCGTTAGTGTATCCATCTGCTTGAAATTCCTTAACTGCTATAGGCACATTTTCTAGATAAGATGATAGTTTGTCTAGTGATGATGGCAAAAAACGCCATGAATCTATAAACCTAAAGTTTATTTCACACTCGTCTATATATTTCGTAAAGGAAATATATTTTTCCTTGTTATGTGGTATGAGAGTCACTCTTCCTGGCAATAATGTTGAAGTTGCAATCTCTTTCAAAATAAAATGTGTATCATAATTGAGATTGTGAAATACAACTGGTATAAATCTTGAGTCTGTATAATTCAAATTGCATGAATTGTGAGCTGCACCTCTGAATCTATAATCAAAGAAAATAATATATTAGAAAATATAATTTTCCATTAGTCATTTCTTTAAATCTGATTTGATACATACCGTCCTGTAAGATGACAATGATCTCGTACAATCATCTCTTCATTACGAAAAGGCTTTCGACATATGTGACAGATAGATGCTTGCCGGAATGATAATTCTTCTAAATTTGTAAGTCTCTTGGCTTCGAATTCTTATAAAGTTTGTCGATATGTTCACTGATTGCTTTTAACTCTTTGATAAACCACTTTGCAGGTGATTCTTCATTTTCACATGTTTGTCTATGCGATTTATAACCACAAAGTTTCTCATCGAAGCTGCACTTTATGTAACAGCCAATACTATAAGATTTATGAAGTTGAAATGTCATTTCATTCATGTGAGAGAGAGAGAGAGAGAGAGAGAGAGAGAGAGAGAGAGAGAGAGAGAGAGAGAGAGAGTTTAAAAATATGTGTACTTACAATCATTCATCATTACCATTATCCACTCGGTAATGTTCATCGATTCTATAATACGTTGCTTCACAGCGCGGATTTCCATGATTGATCTATACATCTTCACTGTCACTTGGTCACAGAACTGAAGCAGTAGACACAGGGCTATATCCAAACTTAGTATAGGCGCAAAACTGACTGAGGAGCTACTGCATGCCCTGGAACTATTTATTCCTGAAAAGGTGGGCGAGTCCTTTTTCCACCACTTAGCAAAAACTTTCTGGAAAATTCTCACTCTCCACCTTCTAATTGTCTTGACCAATTGGGAAAAAATCTAAACAGATTTAATTGTTCCACCCCAAAATTCGAAAACCACGCCCTCATTTCGATAACCGCGCTCAATCATAAAACAAATTGATTGCGAAAAGAACAAGAAATATCCTTGGCTATAAATTTCCACTTAGAAGATTTGCTCTGAGGATTATCTTCTGTTTCATCACATGATCCAAACTGCATTCACTAATCTATGTATACGTAAACGCTCGCTTGCAGGTATGCGTAGAAGCATAGTCGGGGCAAATCTGCTGTGATGATTATCTTCTGTTTCAACACGTGTCCAAACTGTTCGCCCTACCGATAACTGCTGGTCGAGGAAAGCGCATTAGTGTGAAGACGCAGATATTCCGCTGAACCACACATTGCATAAAAATACTTTCATTCCCTCGTATGCGAACATTCACTAATTTATGTATGCACAAATACTCGCTTGCAGGTATACGCAGGAGCAAAGTATGATAATTATCTTCATCACGTCTCCAAACTACTCACCCTTTCTATAACTTCTGGTCGAGGAAAACTCATTACTTTGCAAACACATGCATTCATGCGCATACGAACACTCGCTAATCTACGTATACACAAATGCCACCCGCTTGCAGCTATACGTAGAAGAATTAAAAAAAACTTTTTTTCGGAGCATCTCTGATTACCGATGGGTCCAACAAGAACGAGCTTCTCGAGAACTGACGAAAAGCACATACGCGTGTTTATAAATCATGTCAATAAAAATTTTCCCTCGCTAATACAGCTGTACATGCTTTGCATCCAGCGCTTTGAATTTTCACACGCGCTCAGTCTTTAATCTGCTGCATCATAAATCTAAAAAATTATCTTTTTCCTGGCAAAACTCAGCTGACACCCTCGCATTCCCAACACCAGCAGGTCATATCTCTCGAATCTAAACGAGCGAGAGAGAGCCGCTGCTCTCAGTATATCAGTTAGCGAGAGAGAGAGAGAGAGAGAGAGAGAGAGAGAGAGCTTCTGCTCTCAGTATACTAGCAATCGAGAGGGAAGGGAGACTCGGATCTCGTGAAGAGGGGATCTTATACACAGCTGAGTGATGCAGTATCCTATAGGCATATCAACTCACTTGAGAGAAGGGGGACTCCGCTCTGGAAGAGGAAGGCCCACAGCGAGCGAGGGGGAAGGGAGACTCTCGAGGAGAAGGGCCCTATGCTTATACACGGACCGGCGTACCAAATCATCCCAGGCCGAGTGATGCAGTATCCTATAGGCTACAAAATCACTCGAGAGAAGGGAGACTCGGGGCTGGAGGAGGGAGGCCCTATGCTTATACACGGGCCGGCGTACCAAATCACCCCGGGTGATCCAGTATGCCTATGATCTGGTATGTCTATAGCCTAACTACTTATGTAAAGACACACCGATATACACGCACATCTTACGACTCTACAGCAAGAGACCATGCGAAGCACACCGATACGCGCGCACACATTGCGGTTCTACAGCAGAGGCACAAGATCAAGCGAGGCACACCGATATGCACGCACACATTACGACTCTATGACAGGAGACTAAGCAGAACACACCGATACTAAAACCGAGCCGCTACAAAATATAACGAATACAGCACAGCACAAGTAGAGAGAAAAATAAGAAGCCTACTGTACATCATGGACCGCGCATACCCGAAAGCGATGCACGTGCAATAAAGGGGAAACCCACGGATCGCGCAGCGCTATCGGCAAGTAACACATAAGTCACGCGCTCCGGAAGCTCGAGGAGCCGCCAAAGAGGACACCGCGCAAGTTGTCTCAAAATGCATAGAGGAGCTTCTATAAGCCTGCAGATAAGAAAAAGTAAATCAGAGGCGAGTTTGACATTAGAGGAGCACAAGGGGACTCCATGTACTAGAGGAGAGGATTTTTACTCTGATTTTCTGATTGGCCCTCCCTGCAACGTCATATGCATTAAACGCTCTAAATAAGGCAAGAAGCTGCATCTAGGCCTCCTAATTGGACAAACACCTACCCTGCCGAGGAGACGGAAATCGGAGATCGCCTCTGCTACGAAAGCATAAAAGAGCCCAGCAACAGGTCCTCACGTCCTCAGTTTGCTTCAAACATCGTCGTCACGCGAATGCTCTGCACGAGCCCGGTCCGGTATAACATCTTTAGACTTAGAATCATTTTAACAGTTCGGGACATAGAAAATTTCGGATAGTGAAAGAACTTAGAATATTTTGATCATATAAACTTAAAATTATTTCAGTCATACAACTAGCATACTTACGTTGTTGCTCTGTTGTGACTTTATTTAAATCAGAATGCCTCAATCGCGCACTTCTCTTTTTCTTTTTCATGATTAGAAATCCAAGTAGCCTCTCAAATATCACGAATTCGCGATAACGATATCACGATTAGAGTCACGTCCATTCGACAAATTACCCGAAAAGTAGCGGAATCAAAATTTAGGAGTTTAAATTAAATTTGTGCGTATAACGGGAACTAGTGCAATTTCGAAAGACTTTCCGGCGGCTACTGGAGGCTGTTTTTTCTTAGATCGCGAAGGTAGTGAGGCACCGAGGGCGCTAAGATTCTGTGTTTAAAGCTTTGTCGTCCTCCGTGCTCATGAAGCAAACCAACCCGTAGAGTTACTGTCCGGTGACAATTTTCAATAGTTCAGGACATAACACTAGTTTTCCAAAATCGCCACGTTTTCACCCCTGTATCTCAAGACTCTGCCCTAGTTAAGCTGAATTTTTTACGAAAAATAGACAAAAAATAGTTGGACGATAAGTTGTTAATTTTTTTCTATAATTTGGGTTCTAACATGTCTACGAAGTTCTGAGAGATGAAACTTTTAAAGCTTCTGTACCATATATTTCTATTTTTAACTGCTTAGTTTATATTTGTACTGGGGGCTAAATTTTAGGAATAGCCGTTTTTTCTAATGTACTCTCACGCAAAAAATCGGCGGACCGATCGGGCGACCCCCTCCCCTTTATTTTATTTTACATAAACAAATTAATTTCACCTCTGAAAAAAATGAAACGATTATGGCAAGTTACAGAGAAAGCACTTTAGAGTTCTTTGCAATTGATCAGTATTACTTAAGTTTAAGTTTGGAACTATTCAACTGAGCCCATCATTAAACATAATAATTTTTAGTTTATGTTATATTACGTTTGAAATAATATTGCAATAAACTTTCGATCAATTTATTTCCTTTTTTAATATGTAATTTTGTTGTAATCGTCATATCGTCGCTCTCTACAAAGACTAGCATAGTTCAAATTTGCAAACGAAAACTAGCACAACTCCCGATTTGCCGTGAAGAGTAGCACAGTTTAGAAATGCCGCCAAGAGTAGCACAACTCGCGACTTCATATTACTTAAAATGTGAGTATTTTACGTTTTTATTAGGTAATTGGGTTGGTTAAGTTCATGAAAACCTTGGACAAATTAGACAAACCCCAAAGTTTTAAAAGGTTTCGGAAATTTCTAAAAAAAGTGAACAATTCTAAAAAGTGTGTTAAAAATTATTGTATTTGGGAAAAGAATTTTAAATTCGGTAAAAAGTTGTAAATTATGAATGTTTAAAAATGTTCATTTGGAACAGTTTCGTAAAAATCGGAAAATTTGTATAGAAATTGGTTGTTTAAAGTTTGAGTTGTACTAGTCTTCGCGGGAAATTTTGAGTTGTGCTAGTTTAGCGTTCGTCAAATGATTTGTGCTACTTATGATGGGAAATTTGAACAGTGCTACTCGTGCGGCAGCGCGATTACCACTACTAGGTTATATAAGTGCTCCTGGATTTGCTTGTACTTATTTAAGACATTTTACTTAGCTATTTTAATCAGGATTAAAGAACTGTTTATTAATCTAAGCAATATACTGTTATATTCTAATCAAATACCCACACATATATACTTAGAAATTTAAAAAAAGTTGTAAAGTATGATGATTGATAGTATATTGTCAACAAAAAATAATAGTACATCTTTTTTAGGATAACTGGAGAATTGTAGCACTACTTTGTGCTGTTTTTCCTACGGTGTCGATAATTCTAACTGCAACACTGCTACCCGAATCCCCAATATGGCTCAAGGATCATCGACAATTGAAGGATGCAGAAAAATGTTTAAAAAAGTTTAATGGATTGCCTGAGGATCATTTATTATCTTTTCATCTTAAAAATGAAATAAAACCAAAAGTTATAAAACGATTAAAAGGGAATACATTATTCGAAGAACTAAGTTGTCGCAAGGCTATGAACCCATTCCTTATAATGCTTTGTTTCTTATAATGCTTTTTTCAACAATTTTCAGGAATCTTCGCTATCGTTTATTATGCTGTCTATGTGGCTAATGATGCTGGATTGACAATCGATGGGTATTTCGGAGCTATTTTGATCGGCGTGACTCAATTATTTGGTACTATCGTAATAACTTCAATTTCGAAGAAATTCGGATGGCGAATTCCTTCAATTGTATCTGGTATTGGCATGGCCATTTCCATGCTAACACTGTCAATGTACTTATTCCTGAAGAGTAAAAATGTTGCAATACAGGATAGTGGCATTATACCTGCTGTGTGTATTATGATGTACATATTTATGAGCACTATTGGTTTTCTCACTATACCATTTGCAATGATTGGGGAAATTTATATAACCTCTGTCAAAGATATTTTATCGGGTATCACAACTTGTTTAGCGTACATCATCAGCTTTATTACTGTTAAAATGTATCCAGATATGATCTTAATTATGGATCAACAGGGAATATTTTTGATTTATGCAGTCGCATCATTTATTGGCAATTTGTTTGTTACTTTTTTTTACCTGAAACAAAAGATAAAACTTTGATTGAGATAGAAACATTATTTTGTCCTAAAGAAAAAAATAGAACGGACAACGATAATACAGAATTCAATAAAGAAATAACGATGCCACTACGTTTAATAACAAATGAAAACATTACTTTGTACCACACTCGTCCAAAGTGGCGTCCATTTTTGTGCTTAAAATACGGGACAAAAGTATCATATTTGTCCTACTAACTTCTTTTGCGGGAAAGTAGATTTTTACAAGGGTGATTACTGCCCTCACAAGAATGCTTTTCCCTCAGGTGATTACTTGGTTAACGCACCCTTTTGGAAAATCTACTCGCTCTGACAGTAAACCCATTTGCGGAAAAATCTGCTGCTTTCGCCCCTTGTTGCATAATTTACTTAGTAAGTTAAGTTTAATACTGCTGATATTTAGCTAGTATCTACATTATATAATATTCATAGAGACAGCATTTTATATATATATATAGCCACGCCGCGCTATGTTTTATTTCGACTTTGGTATGGACAAAATTAAGTAGCGCCTCTTAGAATAAAGATGAAAAAAAAAAAGAATTGAAAAGCTTAAGGGTAATAGATTAAGGGAAAATTAGTCGCGTTTCACCTCCACCCCATTTACACCCCCGAAATTCACCCCAAATATAAGAAATTTGTTTAAAAATGTACATTTTCTGCTCTCTTGTTAAAAGAAATTGTTTTTATAGACTCCGTGAGTGAATTTATATGTTTTTTGGGTCGGTGAATCCAAATCCGGGGTCCGTTTGTCTCTATCACGTCAGGGTCAAGGTCATTTAGTGGTCAAATTGACGAAAATCTGTATAAAAATCTGAAAAAACGCATGTGTATGTTTTTTTGGGTCGCTGAATCCGAATCCGGGGTCCGTTTGTCCCTATCATGCCAGGGTCAAGGTCATTTGAAGATCAAATTGCCGAAAATACGTAAAAAAATCTGAAAAATTCATGTATATGTTTTTTTGAGTCGCTGAACCCGAATCCAGGGTCCGTTTGTCCCTATTACGTCAGGGAAATCGATAAATCGAGTTTTGTGGAATCGACATCCGGTGACCATTTCGACCCATTAGCTTTGAAATGATCACTTCAAGGTTATTTGAAGGTCAAAATTAAATTTTTTTTTACAAAAAACTATTTTTTACACAAACTATACCTTATTAGCAATTATTCTTCCTAGTTTAAAAACGCAAAATCGATTGTACAATCCAACTGTGATTTTATAGATACATTTTTTTAATTCTTCCCATTTTCAGCTGTTTAATGCATTTTCTCTACATGCATAATTATTAACCGACACACAGTATATATACATACATATATAAATTATTTACCTCTGTAATATTTAGTTTTGTCAAGTTTTGATATATTAAGTAATTTATATGTATATATAGATATATAATCTACCTCCGTAATATTTAATATTGTTAAGATTTGATATATATATATATATATATATATATATATATATATATATATATAATTGGAATAGTTGCTATATATATAGATATATAATTTACCTCTATAATATTTAATTTTGTCAAGTTTTATTATATGTATATATATATATATATATATATATATATGGTATACGTACCCTATAAGCCATTTAAACCTTAAAATCAGGATTTGAGATGGTTCGATCATACGGATCCTGACCAAATGATTCCTGAAGATATCTTTTTTTAGTCCCAAAGTACTTGTACAAGTGCCGTAATATCACAAGCATAAGCCTCTATGCTAAAAATCAATTTTGCAGTCTATAATGCTAAAATATGATAAAATACCACTATATGCCTAACAAAAATATGTTTATGTGCAACGCTCACCACCAACAGATTTATAGAGTTA
>QLYP01000325.1:77163-101753 GCA_016647725.1 Nasonia giraulti
GACGTGACTTTTTTAATATGCGCAAAATGTTTGCAGGTAAACATTATTGACTTATTGCGGTAAACATTATCATTGTATGACACGCCCTGGCGTAAACCTCGATTTACCGCACGCTCGTGCAAAAATGAACTCTCTAAATCTCGGATTACGAACGTTGTGTCATAAAATATCGTACGATACTATTATTCTTATTATATTTTCATTATTTGTATTATATTTTGCCTATCCTAAATTTACTAGTTGATCAATGATTACTTCACCTAAGATTTTTTAACTCTCTGTCAAAGTTGCGATTAAGTTATTATTATTAAGATTTACGCATCAAAATCAAAAAATTATAAATATTTATATACATATATATATATATACTTAGTTTACAATCTGCTAGACCAACTTTTTTATGCAATTTGGTATGACAAAAATACATACTAAAAATTTCAGTAATAATGATTTCAGCCAAAGACATTTTTATTTTAGACATGTTTCCGACTTTCTAGCGGAGCTATGCGCCATTTGTACTCTACCAACCTTGGATTATTTTTGTTCTTTAGTTAAAAACAATCAAATAACAAAAGGATATTTGTAATGAAATTGGCCGAATTTTTATGTCGCGGGCTCTCGGACTATTATATTTTTTAAGCCACTAGTTTTTTCCTTAAAATTGGTATATATGGGGTGCTTAAGGTTGCTATTCTTTTTATCGATTGAGAATGTCTTTATAATGGTTGAAATATTTCTAAAGAAAATAGAAATACACAATAAAATACATGATAAAAGAATACACACAATCTATTTTTGACAGAGGTGTTATCCTCTCAAGGTTCTTTCTCAGAAAAAATCCTGAAATACAAAAATAATATTTTAACTTATTTAAAGTTATTTTCTAAATTTGTATAATACAAAATATACTTTAAAAAATACATTTTTTCTCTCTAAAAAGTAAGGGATGCAATCCTTAATATTTAAACTACTACAGATTTGCTGCTCTTTTTATGAAAAAATTGTTTATGTTCCATTAAAAAAAGTTGAGTAGGAGCCAAGACAAATAAAAAAAAACGATTTGGGGATAACTTTTAAGGGTGATTTCAACCCTTATAAAGACATTCTTAGTCGATAAAAAGAACAGCAACCTCAAGAACCCCATGTATATCAATTTTGAGGACAAAAACTAGTAGCTTAAATAGTATACGTAATTTATTTATTTTAGGGTTAGTTTACCCTCCGTAGGGGCTTTTTTGAAAAAAACCTTGTAATATATCAACTTAATTTTTTCGTGTAATTTATAAAAATAATACTTTAGTTTGTTTTGAGTAATTTTTTAAATTTCTTAAAAAAATACATTTTCTCTCTCCAAAAAAAAGGGATGCAGCCTTTAAGGGGATGTCGGCGCTAAAGCTTCGCAAATCCGCCACGGGGTATTTTGTATTTCCAAACTTTTAGAAAAACATACAGTCCGATCGAAATTTTCTTTCAGTAGAACGATTCATTAAACTTAACACTACGTTTTAAATATTACGTAGTTTAAATATTAAGGGAATGTTGTCGCTCAAAACATTGTTTTTTATTACATATAACTTTTAAAATAAAGCTTGTATGGTGCTGGCGCTGAGTTCCGCTGAGCGGAGGGATCTGACTCGGGCAATGTTTGTGCGGCGTGCACGGCTGCTGATTGTGGCTGCGCTACTGGCGCGGCTACTGGTCGTGCCTGCGTTGATGGCGCGGCTGCTGGTGGGGCCTGCGTTGATGGCGCGTCTGCTGGTGAGGCCTGCGTTGATGGCGCGGCTGCTGGAGGTATCTGCAGGGCTGCTGAAAGTGCCGGCGCTGCTGGAATGTCGGCTGCCTCCAGGTAGGCCGGCTTGAGCGACGACGTGGAGATCGTTTTGGTCACGCCGTTGATCTCGATGACATATGCCTGCTCGCTCAGCCGCTGAAGCACCCTGTGTGGCCCCGTATAGGGCGGTTGCAGCGTCGTCTGAACCGTGTCCATCCTCCTGAACACGTAGGAGCAGGTGTGCAAATCACCATGGAAGAATGGTATTCGAGGTGGAAGGTACCTGGCGCCTGGGACAGCGCGGAGCCTGTTCATCAAGGCTCGTAATTCGGAGACAAAGGCGGGTGCGTTGACGTCTGGGTGGTTCGCCGTAACAAAAAAGTCGCCCGGGACGCGGAGCGTGGTGCCAAAGAGCATCTCGGCGGGCGATGCTTGCAGATCCTCCTTGAAAGTTGTCCTCAGGTCGAGCAAGACAGTTGGAAGAGCTTGCGGCCAGGGTGTTGGAGCGCAACACATGAGTGCGGCTTTCAGCGTGCGATGCATCCTCTCGACGAGTCCATTGGCTTGTGGATGGTACGGTGTCGTGTGCACGCGGTCTGCGCCGATGATGTTAGCGAGGGCGACGAAGAGACGAGCTTCGAACTGCGCCCCCTGGTCCGTCATGATGGTGAGTGGTGTGCCGAACGAGCTGATCCAATGATCTACAAAGGCTCGTGCGACTGTCTCTGCCTGTTGATCTGGCAATGGGATGGCGTGGGGCCACCTGGAATACCTATCGACGATGGTGAGACAGTACTGGAGACCCGAGCACGACGGGAGCTTGATAAGGTCCAGGGGAGATGGTCAAAACGCGCATCCGGGGCCGCAAAGTCGCCTGTGGACTTTCGAATGTTGACAGGGGACGCAGGCGCGCGTCCAGCGGGCGATATCCTTGCGCATGCTCGGCCAGAAGTACTTCTGGGTAATGGTCTTCGTCGTCGTGCGGATGCCAGGATGTGAGAGCCAATGCAGTGCGTCGAAGATGGTCTTTCTGCACTCTCGTGGGACGTAGGGCCGTATGATGTTGCCGTCGACTGCGCAGTAGAGCGAGGAGAGGGGCGTCGCTGCGCAGAAAAGTTGTCATCGTTGCGTCAGCGAGTGCTTTCTTCGTGGCGATGAAGGCATCTAGGGCTTCTTTGGTCCAGATGAGAAGCGAGGGTTTCTTCCGCTGTAGTAACAGTTTCAGCATGTCGTTGAGAGGCGCGAGCAGGCCTGCAGCTCCAGGAATACAGCGCCTGTAGTAATTTACAAGCCCGAGAAAGTGCCGAAGTTGCGATGTATCAGCCTGGTTTCGGAAACGCTTGTATGGCCTCGACTTTGCCTGCTGGTGGTTTGCAGCCTTCTGCAGAGATGACGTATCCGAGGTAAGTTACCTCGCTCTTGGCCAGCGTACACTTATCCTGGTTGATGCGGATGTGTGCCGCTCGGAGAGTCGCGAAAAGTGTCTTCAGGTGCTCCAGGTGCTGTTCTCTCCCGTAGGAGGTACGATTATATCGTCTAAATACGCCCGGGCAAAAGGCAGGTCTCGCAGCGTTACGAAGGCCCATGGATGATCTGGTGAACTCTAATAAGACGAATGACGTAATAATGGCCGTCTTGTGTGCATCTTCTGGTGCGATTGGCACTTGATAAAAGGCCTTCTTCAAGTCTATGACTGAGAAGGTGTCGCCACGGAGTTCAAGTAACAGGTCCTCGATGACTGGGAGAGGATATCTATCCGGCACAGTGCGGCTGTTGAGTTGCCTGTAATCGCCAGTGATACGATACGAGCCGTCGGCCTTTTTGACTAGCTGTAACGAACTCGCCCAGGAGCTATCTGATATGCTCACGATGCCCATCTCGATCAGAACCTTGAATTCGGCTCGCGCTGCTTCGAGGCGCTCGCCGTGAAGTTGACGAGCTTGCGATGCCGCTGGTGGTCCGGTCGTACACCCTGACGTGGCTAGGTCTTGGTATTCTTTTAGCAGGTCAGCAAAAACTCCCTCCGCAACGTCAGCAGAGATGTTGACTGCGACTAAGTAGACGTGCGTTGGGAGGACGGCGCCAGCTGCGTGATGGATGTGGTCTGCGTCGATGAGCTTCTTCCGCTGAAGGTCAACCGCTAAGCCGAAATGCGCTAAAAAGTCCACTCCGATGATAGGGTCGCTGACATCTGCGACGATGAATTTCCACGCCAGGGGTTTTGAAAGCGCCAGGTCTAAGGACACCGCATGCGTGCCGTAGGTGTTGATGGTCGACGCGTTGGCTGCGCTGAGTGTGAGCGGGCTGCGAACTCTCTGCTCCTTGAAGTACGAGCGGGGTACGAGGGAGACTGCCGAGCCGGTGTCGACGAGGAAACGGAGTCTTGAATTCCGGTCGTACACATGCAAGCGCTGCTCTAACGGTGCGCCAACCGCTTCTGCTTGCGGGTGCGGAGGCGTATCTAGTTTCCCGCAGTTGGAAATGTGCAGGGTTGCTTGCACTGCGTCGCCTCGTGGTTGAACGTACGGTGGTACCAGTACCAACCGTTGTTCGCCGCGGGAGTGCCTGGAACTGCCGTATTCGCCTGGCGAGGGCGTGAGCGCAAGCGGTCACGGCCTCTGTTGTTGCTGTTGCTGTTGTTGCCGTTGCTGCTGTTGTTGCTCCTGGCGATGGCTCCCGTGAGCGACTCAAGGAGCGACGTCTGCCTCTGAACGGTGACAAGGAGCTGCGCCATGGTGAGACGCAGTGACGTTAGCTCGTGCTCCTGGAGAGGCGAGGCGGTACCGGATGATACGCCGCTCGATGGCGCTGAGGACTGCTGCGTGACGCTCATCTCCAGAGCTATTAGCTGGTCGGCGAGGTTGGAGAGCTCGTCCAGCGAGGTCGCATGGAGTACGCGGCACATGCGGCTAGCGTATGGTGGCAGCAGGTCGAGCCACTTGACCTTGAGGGCCCCGTCGGAGATGTTGTTGTTGGCTAGGGTCCTCATGTAACGCAGGAGCTGCGAGGGCGTGCGGCCCTAGCGACCGAGAATTCGTCCCCCTCTCAAAGTTAGCCAGAATCCGAGCTGTGTATTTTAGATGGAGGGATTGTCGATCCCTCCCTTTCCTCTCCTAGCGATCGAGAATTCACCCCACGCTCAAAGTGAGTCAGTTCCGTAGTATGTATAAGTCCCAATCTTCCCTTCTCCGTTTCCCGAAAAAAATGTTGTGGTGGATTCATGCTCCTCCTCCCTCGCGCAGGTAGAGACGGTGACCCTAGCACAGGTGTTTTCCCTTGCCTTTACACATTATATTGGAGACATTATGCATACTACAGATTGCCTGTGAATCACTCTCGGATACGTATACAAACTATCTCACGCTGATGTATACAGCTTCTACTGTCAGCTGTTTTTTGACTGAGAAACGCTAAGCTAGAAAATATTGACCACCGACTGTGCGTACAAATTGCGCAGGTACTATCCCTCGCACTTTCCCAAAGAAAACACTGCACGATTTTCGTTTGTGATAAACCTGCTGATTTGTAGGTGAACGCAAAGGCTGCTCAATATATTTTACTGACTGTGTGCACAGATGTCTCTCGCACATATATGCATAAATTCTTTTAGACATGCTAAATAAATTCAGAGTGAGATTTTCCCCAGGATTATTTAGGAAAATCTCGCATTCTCACAGTCAAGATTCACACAGGTACGAGAAAGGGCTTGTAAATTGAAATTATTCCGCAAGGGAGGAGTTTGAGAAATTCTGGGAGGGAAAAAAGATTTTAACGGATGTGTTTTGACAATTCGGGAGGGAAATTTGCACGAATCGTAGGACTTTTGGAAAATGAGTTGGAAAGGGAAGCTTTGGTTTGTCTGTATAAATAGTCCCAGCGCATGCTATGGTAAGTCAGTCCTCGATTTTTTTTCCAATATAGTGAAAAGTAGCAAGTGACGAGTTTTCCATCACCAAAAGCATCATATCAGCCTTCCAGAAGTTCTCTGCAGCATTTGATCTGATTACAAATTGTCTTTTACGAAAAGGTAAAATATGTTATACAAATATGAGATATTATTTTATGAATTTTATACCATTAATCTTTATAACTAAACATCATATTTTTATGATCACTTCGAGCAAACTGCAAGGATTGCATGTTATGCTGTTATGCTACGCTGTTCGCAGGCGATTCTGGATCTTGAACGGTAAAAATCAGGTTAGACACATTATACATCGTTGTGTTCCATGTATTCGTCAAAAGCTGAAGTTTCCTCATGCTAAAATGGCCGATTTGCAAACATCTAGAGTCACGGCTAGTACCGCATTTGCCGAAAAGGCGTAGATTTCTTTGGCCCAATCTTAATCAAAGAGAAGAAAGATCAGAGTCGTAGTTTTCTTAAAGCATATGACTGTGTTTTTGTGTGTATGGCCTCTAAAGCTGTTCACATAGAAGTTGCATCCGATCTCTCTACTCAGGGTTTCTTAGCGTGTTTCCGACGATTTATCAGCATTCGCGGCAAGCCGCAAGTAATGAGATCTGATAACGGTACAAACTTCGTAGGAGCGAACAACGAACTTCAAAAAATCTACGATTTGCATGCGACAACCGAATTTAAGGAAGCGATTCAGAATTACGTTGCAACCGAACGCATTGAATGGAATTTCAATCCACCTCTTTCTCCACACTTCGGTGGATTATGGGAAGCAGCCGTTAAAAGTTTCAAACATCATCTCAATCGTGTGATGAAAAATCAAACTCTCACATTTGAACAACTCGATAGCCTGTTAAAAGAGATCGCTGCCGTCTTAAATTCTAGACCATTATACGCGAATTCGGCTAACCCGAACGATGCTTTAGCTATAACACCTGCCCATCTATTAATCGGGCGTCCATTCAATCTCTTACCCGAACCTGATTTTGTTTCAGTTCCGGATAATCGTCTATCTCTTGATCAACGCATTTCCAAGGCCAGACAGGATTTCTGGAAAATATGGCATAAGGAATATCTTCACGAGCTCCAAGTTCGTCAAAAATGGTTGAATTCTACTGCTACCCTGACAGTAGGGACAGTCGTCATATCTCGAGAGGACAATCCAGCTTGCGCGAGATGGCCGCTGGGCGTGGTCGTCGAGATTCACCCTGGGAGCGATGGCATTGCTAGGGTAGTAACAATCAAGACAGCATCAGGACTCTTCAAGCGAAACATCACTCGATTATGTGTATTGCCTGTAGAACAGGGAACGGCGGTCCCATCAGAGTCTCAATAAAGCTCCTCATCGTAATCTGCCCCAGATGTGTGCTCGGTGGTTTGCCCAAAAAGAGTTGAACCATCTGGTATTCTGGAAGTGCAATCATTAAGCCTGGCCCGCGAGAGGGTAGAATCTGGAAGTTCTACAGCCAGAAGCTCGAGAGTCGTGTGCTAGGAAGGCAGCTCTTGTGACGCGATATCCGGTCCGGTAAACCAGATTCCTGAATAAGAGACTCTGACCATTTAGTTAGTAAAGCGTTAACGGGTCTGAAGGCCTTCGTTCTGTTGAATTGTTGTTAATAGGTTAACTTATTGTATTATCGGTCTGATATTAGAGTAATCAATCGAAATGTGATATTAAGTCTAATCAGTCAGGTAGTCCCTCCAAAGGAAACTAACCTTCATATGCTCTATTATACAGATCCAAAGATTGCCAATGTTCATGGCTAGATTTACTTCCTGTTCATTATTAGTTAAGTCTAACACTGCTCAACCATTGTGATTCAAAATAGTCTCGCAGCCGTGGCCGGCAGTATGTTGCGTCGCATTGAATCGCTAATTCAGCATTGAACGTGTACATATTACGTTTTGCACGTGCACCGAATGAGTGTGTGTGTATGTATGTGCCTACTGAGTCTAGCGCGGTGGCAGCACCGTGCGCTGCTGCCTCCGCCATCTTGAGCGGGATTCTCCCGCTCTTTCGCGCGGCTTGTCCGTCAGTCACCGACTATCATTCGAAGCGTGCGGAGCTCCCTCGCAACTCTGTCTCCTAGAGACTGCTGAGCATACTTTCTTATATCGAATCGTTCTGTCTCCTAGAGACTGCCGAGCATACTTGCTCATATCGAATCGTTCTGTCTCCTAGAGACTGCCGAGCATACTTGCTCATATCGAATCGTTCTGTCTCCTAGAGACTGACAGGCATTCTTGCCTACATTCAAATCGCATTTATTCGCCTCGAAATTGTGTATGTGTTTGCTTCGCATTGTGATTTCGTTGTATCTAACCGTTGAACCACATGTTGGTCGTGTGTGCTGCGCCATTGTTCTCCGCGACGTCATGCCGGGCTTTATTCGTTCTAATATTTTGTATTAAATATTAATTCTTTTCTGTTCATCTTAATTTAAGTGTATTCAGTGTAGTGTAATCATAAAATAAAAAGGATTTTTATGCCGAAAGGCTTTTCCCTATAATTTGGTGTAGTGCAATTAATAGAACCACGCAAATTCTTTTCCAAAAATTCCAAAATAAAATCACTTTATTTTAACCAGGCCTTTATGTGCTTCCCATAAAAAGGCCATGATTATTCAAGTACTGTAAACATAATTGATGTACCAGGTCTTGAAAATCAAACAGGATTATCTGTGACAAAGTCAGTTTACAGCGCTTTAAGTGATTGGGGATTGATAGATTTAGTTAAAGCTATTTGCATAGACACGACGAATGCAAATTTAGAACGAAGAGGTGGAGCGGCTGCAATATTAGAGCGAATGATAAATAAATATTTATTGCATATAGCATGCAGGCACCATGTTTTAGAGATCATTTTAGGGGCAGCTTTTTTGAAAAAATTTCCTGGTACTAGTGGTCCAAATAATCCTATTTTCATGAGGTTCCGTTCAGAATAGGATAATATGGTATGTAGAGAACTTGGAAACGGTTTGGAAGAGCTGGAATCACAATTGAAACTAAAAATTTCCTATATCAAAACATTTATAATAAAACATTTAGAAAATCAACATTTTATAGAAGATTACAAAGAATTATTAGAGTTATGTCTACAATTCTTAGGAGTTGAGAATGACATTCAAATTCGTAGGCCTGATGCATGTCATCATGCACGATGGATGGCTAAAGGCATTTATTCTTTAATAGTACATTGTACAACAAGGGGCGAAAATGGGCTTTTCCAAGCGAGGATGGTGTTTGAGCACGAGTGGTAGTCTCGGGCGCCTACGGACACTAGTGTTCAAGCATCATCCGAGTCACATTTCTTTCATACCTCTAAAAGTATTATATCTGTACAATAATCATTCCATATATCTCCATAATGTATAAAGTAGGATCAGTCATTTTTTAGAGCCTGGAAAATAAAATTGGAGCCAAATATAGCTTCCAAAACTTGCAAAATACCAATAAAAGCATGGTTTTCTTCACGTTTTCTGCATTTCGAACCATACTTGGATCTAAATTAAGTTTCCAGAATAATATATTGTAAAAGTAGACTTCAAAACCTTCAATTTCATTTTTTGAAGGACTCTCTAGCCCCTCTAGAACCGAAGATATTGCCGTTTGAAATTGGCTAAAAAATCGAAGTATCAAATCTGTGAATGGGTGCATGAAGACTTCTATGATATACAACAAAGGTTTTGATGTCAGCTATCGTTATTGGTATTGTTATTACTCAAGTACCTATTTTTAAAATTAATTTCATAATTTTTTTGAATGTACAACTAATCTAAAAAAATTATTAGTACAAATATTCTTAAAATTTACTTTGATCTCTCAAAATATTAATTATACAAAATAATTAAACGTTTTAGCATTCTTTCAATGAACTTTCTTGTACTTTATACAATTAAATTGTAATTCATTGGATTATTAATTCTTGTAGTAATTGTATGTTAATGTGAGAATCTCTAATTTGTGTGCTCAATAAACCTTGTTAGATATTGCGAATCATATGCACGGCTATTGGATTTAACTCAAAAAATAAACGTCTTTCTAAACGTCTCATAACCGGATGAACTTCTGTTTTCATTCAATCGAAGAAAAAAAGATTGAAATCTACAAATTTTATGACTTTAAACAATGCCTAGCGACGGCGTTAACCAAAACTAGACTTTTAGCTGTTATTAATCATTTGCAATAATGAGCGCGTGTGAAAATAAAAAATAGATATATGGATATTCGATAAATTTTAACAAAATATTTTATTTAAAACATATAATGATTGTTTGATTCTTTACTTAATGTTTTTGTGCATAAAATATATAACGATACTAGTAATTACAGTCCAATGAAAGTCTATGATTTTTTTAGTTTTTTGAATCAATTTTTTTTTGTTACATCAGAAATTGCTTTGTTATATTCATCGACGCATTGAATTAGGTATTGCTTTTGTTGTTTATCTTTCGTTAATATATTTATGTATTCCTGACAGAGATGTACAGCTCTTTCAGTGCAATCATTTATAACCCTTAATTTTTTTATTTTTTCTTTGTTTTCAATGTACGACTTGTTTTTACTCTATTGACTGCAATCTTGTCCTAAAAATTCAATATCTAGTTTGAATTTCTCGAAGAAATGATTTATATATATATATATATATATATATATATATATATATATATATATATACACACGTATCCACATAATAAAATACGGACAAGTATTTGATTTTTTCATAGTTATATATGAAACACTATTATAAACTCATATATTTAGAGAGCTAAAATTTTGCATAATGATTTGTTTTACCTATGGTAAAGCCAAAATATCAAAATTGAAATTGTAATTTTTAAAATAAAGACAACTAAATACATCAAGTGGCGCGGCAGCGCTACGAAGGCAAGTTTGAGAAGCAGACGAAGCCGCGGCGCCCGCGCTACTATTTACTTCGATGTTGGGGTTCGCATTTTTCATTACAAAGAAATAAATGCATTTCTTTGTTGTTTCTAATATATTTTAAATTATATCATGTTTTATTATGCCAAACTATGATTTTCAACAAAAATATTGATAAAAACAGCTACCTTTGATATAATACACGAGTGTGTCATTCACAAAATGCTCAAATCAAATCAAAAAATGTTAGGACCGTAAACTTGGCCGCACGGCTATATACAGATGGATATTGTTTTCTTATCAGTTCTCTGCATGCTCGCTCACATAAAGTTTTTAGTGTCTAGGTGTAGAAATAATTCGAGGGCGGTGTCTAGGTGTACAGGGTGGTCGATGACGAGGTCTAGGTGGTGCGCTCCGTGATTTTTGGTGTCTAGGTGAAGAAATCATTCAAGGGTAGTGTATCAGAACTATCAGTGATTTCATGGCATAGTGATAAAAATGTTACAATGAAGCCATAGTCGAAAGGTGTTAAAGATGCTTATATTTTATTTTTATGAGAAATATGAAATATTAAAAAAAAAATTACTAAAAGGAACTGAAACCTCTACAAAGAATTAACTTTGAAAAAAGTAAAAGGTTAGGCATGTTTGATATATTTTGCAACAAAATAACAGATAAAAAAGAACTGAGATCAATCAACCAAAGTCAAGTTTATTATATTTAATCATAATAAAGCAACAACATTTTTTTTTATCAATGAAGGGCTTACTTAACTGAAAGTTTACTTTTTTAAATGAAGTTTATTGAATGCAACATGTCAGCCCCTTAAGTATAATAGTTCTAAAAGGAGAGCACAGAGGAAATTTTCAATGATATGGTTACTTGTTTGGAAATTTTTTATTTGCTCCGATTTAAAAACTATCATACTTAGAAGGCTAAAGAATTACATGGTGATTAGTTTTAAGATGTCAAAATAATATATCATCTTGTATTTATCTTAAGCTATAGAAATTGAACCACCACATCTCTTCACCAGATATATATGTGCACCTGCAGCTATATATCGTCCATGATAATTTGTACTACATGAGCAATCTTATGTAATTAGAAGATTAGCTATTTATGAAAATGGTGTGCAACATATGTATTATCAAGAAGGATGTAAACACAAAATAATTGATAAAAATGTCGTTTCTTATATTAAGGGGACGGATACACCTTAAATTGTCAAAAAATAAAAAATTTTTTGTTCATATTTTTCCTAAATTTTTTAGAAAATGAATTAAACTATTAAATATATTTAGGTATAATGTAAGAAATATAAAACCATGTTTATATGTGCCATATTATCAGGTATGACATTTCTTCGAATACCAAAAGTCAGAATTTCCATTTTTCAGCTACCGCAGACTTACGTAAGATATGGGCTTCGAAGGTCAATTTTATACTAATCTATATGCTTTAAACACATATACTTTCGAGATAAGTGAGGGGTTTTACAAACAAATATTATTTAAAAAAGTTGTCTGGATATTAACATAAAAGTGTTTAAACAATTTTTGTTGATTATTTTCAGAAAACTTTTTTAAATAATATTTTTCATTTTTTGACAATTTAAGGTGTATCCGTCCTCTTAAGTAACTTCCCCTAAAACGGGGTAAAAAACACGGCGCTCAGCCTGCTATTAGCCATGCTTTTTTTATTATAAGTCGATCTCTGGATGATAGAATAAAATTGCTACGAGGGACGACACACACACAACACATACAAGTGAATAAATTAGTACGACGGCTAGACAGGACAAAATAAAAGGAAGACACAGATAGAGAACACAACACTTTGGGGCCTAGATTTTATGGCCCCACTATTCCCGGTACTGCTGAATGCCCGACACGTGTTACACGTAGATGTCCCATAACCAGCGGATTGCGTTCCTAACCATAAGCCTCCTCATCAGTATCGCATAATATCGACTAATGTTGAGGAGGGTCAGGACCCGCTCATTTCGCGGGTCCCACGCGCCGAGAGCATCCACTATAAAGGCTTCCACCGTTATGTTGTAGCCGCTGTCCGTGAGTTGTCGGATGGTGACGTGGCGGTTGACATCATTGCGAACGACGATGTCATGTCTTAATGCCGCGTCGGGGCCGCGGACGCCCACGATGATCTGGTTGACACTGATGGTTCCTGAACATCTCAAAGCTGCCCTCACCAACCTTTCCTAGATGTTGTTGTGCCTCATCTGTCTCGCCGCCAAGTGCAGGCCACAGTGATTTAACACATGCAGGAGAGTCTCCAGGTCAGACCCCCATCTGCGACATCTCTTGCCCAAGCCTGATTGACAACGTTTGACATTGTTCACGGAAAATACGTCGGGACGGGCGCGATGGATAAAGCGCTAGTCGCAGAAGCGGGTAAAGCTCCCACTTCGGAGAAAGTGGTTGGATTGTCCACTCCTCCGGGTGACCTCAAAGACCTTGCCTTGGACTATTTTGGCAAGAAGACTCCGCATAGTGCTGATTCAGGCAGCGCTGCAAGTTCGTGGTGACAAGGTGTTTTGTCTGCAGCGAGACTCTTGTTCCAGGGGCATGTGGTTCCCCACAGGCTATCAGGAGTACTTTTCCTTCCTGACACCAGTCCCAGCGCAGCCCGCGTTTTGTCTTAATTTTTTGAGCTGCGCTCCGAACATTGGTTTAAAATGTCGACGGGCCCGTCGACCGGGTTAGATCAAGATTCCTGGAGAGGAAGCAGAGAGCAGATCATAGAGGTCCGCGAGCAGGAGCAAACCCCCTCCTTCTTGCGAGGGAAGTAGAAATACAAGCTCCGCGCTCGCTCTCTAAGGAAGGCTTAGCCAAAATTTTGCAGCTTCTTTAATGATCTTGTCTGCCTTGGTGAAGAAGCCTTTGTCGATAAAGGCGCTCTGCATGATAAAGTCGAGCTGGGGCATTGGAATGTTTCTACTGCGTCCAGCTTCTGCCAGGGCGCCAGTAAGGACTGTTTGATGGAACCGATATCAGCAAGGAGATCCGTAAGATGTTGGTCGGGGTTTGCCTGACTTGGTAGCCTGTGGGGATGCCGAGATGATCGTAGGTATCCTCGGAAGCAAGGGCAGAGGAGAATAGGGTCGGTGTGCCCCTTCTGCCGTGTGAAAGCAGGTAGTCATGTCTGTGTAAAGCGAGGAGATAATATTCTTCGCTTGACTTGGTAGGTCATGCCCCTCGAGCGCTCGCAGGATTGAGGAGTCGGGCACGGATGTAAAGGCACTAGCTAAGTCAAGCCAGGCCACCACCAACTCCTTTCTCCCGCTTTTTGCTCCACGAATGGCTTATGTTCATAGCATTCCTCGTACTCCAAGAAGCCCTTCTGGGTGGCACTATAGAGCCTGTTGGCCATGGGCCACTTTTTGACTCGGTCAGCCAGGATCGCGGCAAATAGCTTGGAGACCGTGTCTCCCAAGGAGATCGGTCTCCAGTTGAAGATGTCCATGGCGTCGCCTTTTTTGTATATAAGATTGGTATTAGACACCCCCCTCCACAAGGCCAGCGTCGCCTCAATGCGCCTAACAGGGTTATAAAGGGCGGCGAACACCTGGGCTCCTGGATCAGCCTTAGCAAGGTCCTTGTGAGTAATTCTGTTTGGCCCAGGTAAGGTATTGTTCCTCCCTTTGAGCCGTTGAAACACTTCCTCCCTTGTGATAGGGGCACAAAGAACCTCACCGCTCGCCGCCGTAGGCTCTTCCCGATCGAAAACATTGGGCCAGTCGTCCCTACCGTCTCTGCGGGCAGCCAGCTCCACAAAGTAGGCTGTGACGGTGTTTTTGTCGATTTGGCAGGCCATATTAGGACCTGCCAAAATCTTCTAAACCGCCCGCTTCTTTGATGTTCGGTAGAGACGCTGGAGTTTTTTGGCCTCCTGAATCCGATCAGGCGCCTGCGCTTCGACATCTCTTTAAGCTGGTTGACGTTGCCATGGTCTTGGCCGATTAGCGTTCCGTAGCGTTAGTTAACTCTCCTCTTTCCGTCCACTCTGCCCTAGGGCGCGGACGATACTTCGGGCACGCAGGTGGTACATTGCTGGGTCACGATCTTCCTGGGATATTTTTCATCTCCGAGAGCCGTGAACCCACACCCCCAGCACCTGAAGGTGGTACTTAGGTCTGGGTGCACCTCTTTGACATGTCTATTAAGACACTCAACCCGTGTCTTACCGGAGTAATAATCGCGTCTTATCGTTGCTTTGCGGGAGGATTATTACGATGAATTTCCCCTCCCGGATGGTTTTTGTGTGTGGTTGCTCCATAAAATTTGCGACATTGCAAACCTTGTGTGTGAGCGTGCCAGCATAAGCCCTGCGTGGCTAAATTGTGCGCGGGAGGCACTACAGCCACCGGGTTGTAGGGAAGGGCTGGGCGAAATACAAGTACAATAAACTATAACCATTGTATGCGATTATTTTCCCCTCTCCCAAGCGTTCTCCCAAATGTGGCGATCGCGCCAAATCCTACGTACAAGAAAAATCCTAGCGCATGCGAGGCTCTAGGTGTTGCGCACCTATGTTGGAAGGCACAGCGTCGCAAATTAAATAGATAATATTGATTTAATAGAAAAACATTGATCTTCCCAGCCAGTTTGCCCTGATCAAGTGCAGCAAAAAAGCTCGAAGATGGTGCTTAGTTATGCTTCTCCCTCGCGCGAGTCCCCCACCCGGCTATGCCGGCACAAAACTTGTACGAAGGAATCGTCGTTTTTATAATAATAACTTCCCCTAAAACGAGGTGAAAAACATGGCGCTTGGACTGCTATGCATATTTTATTATTGATCGATCTCGAAATGTAGAAAATAAAACTGCTACGAGAGACACACAACACATACAGGTAAGTGAATTAAATAGCTAGACAGAACATTAAGGGGTCCAGCCAGGGTTAAATGCTGCAAAAAAAAACAAAAAGATATTCTTCTTACAAAAAAAAATTTTTTTTATGTGATCTCTTCAACTGCCCTTTGCATCTTCTCCCTTTCTCTTCTCTCTTCTCTCACTTTTTCCTTCAGAATCTTCACATCTCCTTCTAGGTCCATCAATTTCCTCTCCGCCGCTTCTCTTTTTCCCCTCTCTAGTTGCATATTCACCTTCCACTCCTTTACCTTCTCTTTTATTTCTCTCATCTCCCTCTCCACTCTTATCTCGAAGTGAGTCATCTCCGCTATCTGGCTTTTTCAATTTTTTATCTCTTATCTAGTTGACTGATCTCTTCTTTCTAACCTCTTTCTGCCTTTTTCCATACGTACTTTTGCCTCTGTTCCATTCGTTCCCTTTTCTTTTTCGTCCGTTCCCTCTTTCTGCTCCTTTCTTCCTTGCCGAGGCTCCTAGTTTCTTTCTCTCTACACTCCTAGGGACTATTCCTCGGAGTTCCCTAGGTTGTTTCCGCGCGCTCTTTGAATCTGCTCCCGGCACACTTTGTCTTCCTTCCCTTTCTTTATTCTTCTTTCTCCTTTATTCTGTTACTTTTTCTTTGTTTTTCCGTTTCCATATAATACTGTTAAGGATCCCTATTTGACTTCTTTTGCAGGGTTATAGGAGAAGAGCGCAATTGATGAAGGACGAAAACGAGGACCTCGTAATAAATGACAACAAATTACTGTCGCTGTGGAAAAATTATTTCGATAAATTATTAAAAGTGCACGAAAATAGCGAAGAATTAGGGGACGAAATTCACACTGCTGAACTCCACGTGGGGGAACCGAGCACCAAGAAGTGGAGGCCGCGATTGAAAAACTGAAAAACAACAAAGCCGCGGGCAATGATTCTATACAAGCTGAGTCACTCAAATATGGGCGTATCAAACTCACTTTTGAAATCTATAAACTAGTATATGCCATCTGGAAAAATGAAACAATACCCGAAAATTGGAAGAAATCTATCATTATACCGATCTTTAAAAAGGGGGATAAGACAGACTGCAATAACTATAGGGGTATCTCACTTTTAGCAATGTGCTACAAAGTTCTGTCAATCGTAATATAAGCTAGACTCACTCCATTCGCAGAAGATAAAGTAGGAGATTATCAGTGCGGATTTTGGCGCAACAGATCGTAGAGCGATCAAATGTTCACCATAAGACAGCTGTTAGAGAAGAAGTGGGAATTTTGCGAAACCATACACCAACTATTTATAGATTTTAAAAAAGCATACGACTCTAATTAACGAAGCAAAATGTATCAAATTCTAATACTTCTCGGTGTACCAAAAAAACTCGTGAGATTAATTCAAATATATCTGAACGGAAGCACGGGAAAGGTCCGAATAGGCGGTAATGTATCAGAATCCTTCACGATACGCGATGGTTTAAAACAAGAAGATGGGCTGTCTACGGTGCTGTTAAACTTAACGTTGAAGTATGTCGTTAGAAAAATGCAGGTTAACCAGATGGGCGCAACGATAAATGGAACAACGCAGATGATTTGGATATACTGGAGGATTGTAGGGAAACGGTAGCAAGAAACACGGAAATTCTCATTAAAGCGGCGGAATATACAGGGTTAGAAGTGAGGGAATCAAAAACAAAGTACATGATTGTGGATAAACTAGGCATCTGCAGAGGGGTGAGAGATCTCAGAGTTGGGAATTATACTTTTGAAAAAGTTAGCGAATTCAGGTATCTGGGTACGACCATAAATGATAGAAACGAGATTAATGTCAAAAACAATAAGAGACTCCATTCAGGTAATGCTTGCTTCTACACCGTGAGTAATTTACTCAAGTCGAGGCTGTTGTCTAAAAACGTTAGAATAAGAATATCCAGGACAATAATACTACTAGTGGTTCTGTACGGGAGCGAAACGTGGGCTCTCACTAAACGTGCGGAAAACCGTTTTAGGGTATTTGAAAATAAAGTCTTGCGAAAAATATACGGGCCGAAGAAAGATGAGAAAACCGGGGAATGGAGAAGACTACATAATGATGAGTTACACAATCTGTACGCGTCACCAAATATTAACAGAATAATAAAATCGCGCAGATTGGGATGAGCAGGGCACGTAGCGAGAATGGGAGACGACCGTGCGGAAACGCGTGTCATGAAGGGCACGACGATGGTAACGTGACCTCTAGGAAGACCTAGACGTAGATGGGAGGACAACGTAAAAGCGGATCTAGTAGAAATAGGGCGGGTGGGTGTCGATCGGAGGGGTGCATCTTGGGTGGGGTTAACACAAGATAGGGCAGCATGGAAAGCTTGCGTAGATAAGGCGATGAACTCTCCGAGAGGATTTGGAACTATTCGAGTTCCAAATGCCACTTAAAGAAAAAAAATCAAAAACGTATAAACTTTTTTATACACATAACCTAGTAACATCCACTACTGTTATTTTTACTATTGAAGAATAAATGCAGATTCAATTAAAATATGTTCTTTTTTAAAATGACTACACAGTAAATACATTTATAATAGCAATCTCATATAGACTTCAATGGTCAATTCAAGTGGCAATTTACACTAGATATCAACTGTCTGTTACAAAAAGACTTTTTTCTCCCAAGGAAGTAATTTTTTCAGAAAAATTAACTCCCTTGGGAGGAAAAAGTTTTTTTCTCCCAAGAGAGTAGTTTTTTTTTCGCTACTAAGAAAAACTCAATTTTCCATTCATTTTACATGCATGGAAAGTGGTCTTTTTTGTGCACGTATCATGAAAACAAATTTAGCGGGCAAAAAAAAAATGAAAAACACTCGCCGGGCAAACAATTAAAAACGCTGGCTATATTTTTTCGGAAAATTTTTCTAATAATATTTATTGTAAGTATTGTATCAATATGAAAAAAGTTGAATCAGTCCCACTCAATATGCCATAATACGCAAAAATCCATTCTTGTGTTACAAAAAATATGGTGTGCACCAAGGGTTAGGTATGCTTTTTGGCCTAGTGTGGTTGCAGTACTCGTCTGCGGCTTGTAAACGCCCTCGCCTTCGGCTCAGGCTAACTTGCCTTTACTCGTACTGCAAACTCCACGCTCGGCCTAAAAAAGCGTACTTTACGCCCATGGTACACAGTATACTAATTCAGTATAAATGGTTTTACAAGAAAACTCCTTAGGTCAAGGAGCTGGTATAAACTATTACAAAAAATTCCATGGCCTTAAAAACGGAGGTTTTATTTTAAGATTTTCTGGTTGAACTAGCTACAAATTATCATTATATTAAGTCCTCAAATCCATAATGAGTCGACATTGACGCAATAATATCCGTAATGAGTTGACTCACCGTGCGCAAAGTCCTTTGGCGTGTTTGATAATGTGTGCGGCTTAATATTAATGCGTGTTCTCTTGTTTTTTTGCGCGAGTGCCTTGGAGAAGAGTCTGGAGGAAACGAGGAGCCACGACGGACGTTTCGAGGAAGCAGAAAAGTTGGGAAGAAGAAACGAGTGTACGAGAGACTTCGTGGAATCTTGTAACTCTGGCTGCGACGGGAGATTTCGCAAAAAAATTCAGCGTGTGTGTGCTAGCAAGCAAGTTAAGCGTCGCAGGGAAACGTATTGCTGGGCTCGGGCCAGCAATGCAGTCCAGTATGCAGTATGCAGTCCACCCCATCTCCTGTAGGCTGAGATCCAGCATCGCTTGCAAATGATTATTGAAAGAATATATTAATAACTTTTTATGATATATAAATAATTTTAACCCTTTATTAGATCATCCTCTCCCATCTCCCCATCAGTTGTGTCATCGGTGCAGGATGGTAGTACCCTGTTCTTAGGTGGCTTATCTGGTAGTAGATTCTTGGTGAGATGGTATTACCTCACACATCAGTCTAATAGCTGCGTAGTTTACCTAAGTGTGCGGGACGTGCTTATTGGATAGACCCTACTCATCTCCTTCAACACACGAGCAGCTCTCCTCTGGTGAATCTTCCACTTCAGAGCATAGGGAAGGCTTTTGTCCACTCAACAGATATTACCGGGTGGATCAGACTTCGGTATCATTCTTCTTATGTGCTTGTATCCTGATTTACTAACCTCGGGTCACGAATCCCTCGCGTTCGCGTTCTAACCCTTCGCGGACCGTTTCAGCATATAAACACAAAGTCTAAAACGATAAATCTTTAATCTTGCTTGCTCTGAACGTAACACTATGCCTCATAATTATAAAAATACATATAAATTATAAAAATGTAAATCATTAACTCAATTATATATGGTTACTGCATTACGGAATCGACTTCTTAAACAAATATTGAACAAGATACTTTTACTAAATTGTAATTTAAGCATTGTATAATTAAATTGTAACTAGATTATACATAGCAAATTATAACAATCATAAATAACAATCATTATTGCATTGAAAAATTAATAATAATAATAATGTAACATTTTATCTTTCCCCAAGAGACTGGATAGTCAATCGGTTCCAGGATCTGGATAGGGGAAAGGGGCAAAAAAGAGTCTGTTTTTATATTCTTAGCAATAATAAAATATATTTTCTAGTTAAACAATAGCATTTGGAATCAGTTGTTAAATCCTGGCTGAAACAGAAATCAATTATGCGTCTTGTTAAAAATACTTCGCCTTTACAAGTAAAATTGTTTAAACTAACGCGGTTAACAATTTAGAAGAATATCTACGCGATTTCGTTACAAGAATGATTCGGTGTTCGTGGCTACGGTGTTTCGGTACGGTGGCGGTATGACGGATCGGTGGCGGATTTTGAGGTTAGGAATTCATTCGGTACGGTACAGTCGGGTGCGCACGGCTACGCCAATCCGAATGTGTCATGTAACAACGATTCCGACCGCTCTGTGTGCGCATAGGAATGGTCGGGATAGTGTCACAGTGTTTTAAGGTTATCCCTCGGATTTGTGGGGTCGTGAGCACACGGCTTCACAAATCTTCTTCGCTCGTCTCGTTCTTCTCTTTATCCTGTGTGCACACTGGGCTGGCTTTGGAGGTTAGGAATTAACCTTAGTTTCACCGGGACGTGAGCGCACGATCTGGCGAATCGCCGGCGGAACTATTGTTACTTCCTCAACCCTGTGGGCTCACAGTGGCAGAGGGAGGCAGCAATATTACGGAATGTAGGTTAGGATTTTACGGTGGCACCGGGTGTCGCCTACGTGTGTTCACGTAGACGAGACTCGGTGTCATTCGGAGTTTGCGGGTTGCCTCCTGTGCTCACGATGGCAATTCGGAGTTGCGAGTTTCAATTCGTCTACCAAATCGTCAGGTGGGCTCATGAGACGATTTCGTCGGCGTAGGTCTACCTCTTGCTTTTCCTTGTAGTAACGTGTGCGCACGATACTACCTGGAGTGGAGCTCAAGTAGAACTGCCCGTTGATTCGCGCGATCCGCCTTATAAAGGCGCGCGGTGCGGATGTGTATAGGTGCGTTCACGGCGTGTCGCCGCTGAGTCGCTCGCCAGCTGCCACGCTCCGCACTCGTACGGACTCGCCTTGCGGATGTTGCGCGCGCGTGTTCAATCCGCGTCGTGCGGATTCGCCTTTTGTTCGTTGCGCGCGCGTGCTCGCTGCACATGCCGCGTCTATTGCGACCGCCTTCACATGTATTTACATGTGCACAATAATAAAAATTAAAATAAGAACAATATTTTAATCATAATTTTAACCGTAAACAAATTTTTATGCAATTTTTGACTATAATGAAATATCAATGACATTATACTTTGCAATAAAATGCAACAAAATCATTTATACAGGGTGACCCAATTTAAACGGGCACCGCTCATAACTCGTCAGAGACAGCCACAATCGAAAAAATGGTGGAGACCAAAGTTGTAAGATATCGAAGGGGCAACCCGATGGTGACCTTGGATTTGACCTTGAACGCGTTTTTCAAGGTCATTTGAAGGTCAACTTTGGATTTTTAAATAGGAACCCCATTCTTTTATTGCGGGAATAGAAAGAGCGGTAAATTTTACGTTCAGAATGGTATGTTCGGTTGCGGCACTGAAGGTCATCTCAATGCCCTGCAGCCAGAATGAAACCCCGCCTACGTAATTCCTCTAGCAACGCCAAAATAAAAAAAAATGGTAGTGTATAAATAAAATGGTGTCCCAGGAAAAATTCTCGTTGTTCAAAAGTTTGAGGCCCATTTCACAGAGACTAAGCTTCAAATATGTCTGGCATGCGGGTGGCAGGTTCCTGGCTAGGCGCGCGCGCACGTGTTTGCATCTGCTGCCGATTTGCAGACTATTCTCACGGCGTGTCAGGCCGGCTCGAAACAACCTCGACGACCGAACACACGCATGACTGTCACTGAAAAGGACGAAAACTCTGACGGTACTTCAAGTAACGGACCTGAGTCGGACCTGACAAGCAAATTGGCTGTAACTTTGCGAGCATCGTCGCCATCATTGACGACTGTATCATCTGCATCAACATCCATACAGTCGGCATCATCGTCATCATCATTATCCGTGCCCTCTATATGACTCGTAAGACCCCTTGAAAATGTGTCGGGTGCTGGGAGTAGCTTGAGGACAGGCTTTCACAATGGGAACTCGCTCAGGGCTCGTATTGAGATCGTCCGTAGTGTTTTGGCAGAGCGCCCCTCGTATGACATCTTTTGCTTTGCAGAGACATGGCTGGGTCCGATTGTGGATGGTAGCCTAGGTAGCATGGGGGGATTTTCCATCATTAGGAAGGATCGAAATGTAAACGGAGGTGGCGTTGCCTTATTTGTACGCAATAGACTGAAAATTAAAAAGCTTGTCTTATCTGATACTATAGGTCTAGGAAAACCTGGAATCCCAGGGTACCTTTTTTGCAGCGTGCAAAGAGGCGACTCACCCCAGTGCTACTCGGCGTTATTTACAGGCCCCCGAAAATTTCGATCCAAAAGGACTCAGACCTTATCGATGTATTGCGGGACTTATGCGGCGAATTTAGTCATAAGAATATAATAGATGATCTAAACTCGGATTTACTATCTGACTCAGACGACGCTGCTACTATCAAGCGTCTGTCCAAAGAGTAATTTCTTCAGATCATCCGGCATGGTCCCACATATCATACCTCATCGTCTCACACGTGGATTGACCTTATCATAACCGACGAAAACGACACGATCCTGGACTCTAAGAATGAGTGGCTGCTTAGTCTCGGCGAGTATTTTGTCATACACGTCTCGCTAAACATCTACGCTCCCACTCCCGCGAGTTACACTTTCTCTTACCGGGATTACAAGTGCATAGTCACATCTAGTCTTGTCGACCACTTGTCTTGTATTGACTGGACAGAAATAAATTCCATTGAAACCGATCTAGAGGGCGCTTTATACGTTCTTAATAAAAATCTAAAATTAGCAATCGATGAATTGGCGCCTTTGAAAACGGTTTGCCCACGTAGGAAATATGCTCCTTGGTCTGGACCAGAGCTGAGGCTCCTTATGGATAAACGCAATGCTACCCTCAGTTCGTTAGAGTTCGACATGCGTTCTGCTCAAGTGCGTGAGTCCTTCCTTCGCCAACAACTATCGGACGCTCTTGATGACAATAGAAATATCTGGAAGGTAATGCGTCATCTCGGCCTCCTGCCTGGACGTAAGGAGGAGGAGTTTTTTGGTTTCTCGCCGGGGGAGCTAAACGAGCACTTAGAGGGAGTATCAATGTCACCCCTAGAAAATATAGACAATGCAACGGATACTATTTTACTTACAAGTGAGGAGGGCTTTACTTTTAGCCCTGTTAGTATGAGCGACGTCGTCCTTGCTATATCACATTTTTCCTCGCAAGCGAGGGGTGTCGATGGTATTCCGTGCGCGGTGGTCGTCAAGGCCCTCCCAATTATTGTCGACTTTATTCTTAGTCTATTCAACTGCTCCTTCGCTCCGGGAATCTTTCCGAGTATCTGGAAGCAGGCACAGTTAATCGCTGTTATTATATATTTTATATTTTCGTTTCGTTAGACTGTATGCGACACAGTCTTATGTGATCTTAACTAATTGTATTATTTTTTGCTTTAAGCAAATAAATACCTATCTATTTATCTATCTATCTCTCTTTCTCTATTGCACTCCTACACTCTCGCAGCCTGCCTGTCGGCCCGCCGATAAAGGAGGCCTCCACTGAGCCCGCGGTGCCTCTCTGACTACCCGGCGACTTTCTTTCCTCGGCTAACGCGCGCGAGCGATTCCTCGAATTCAGCCACGTGCGGCTCTTTGTCCGATCGACGGTCCGGCCGCGCTTCTTCACCATTCGCGATTCAAATCCTACGGCATCGCTAATCACATTGCTCTCGCTCTCGCTTACACACTCACACTTTTGCGGCACACTCAACAAAGGTCAGGGCTCAGCCTGAGTAAGATCGACTTTCTAGAGTCGTGTGACCAACGCAGTCCTCCGGCTGCTTCTAGCTGAAGTCCTGACGCTGTTCGTCCGGTCTTCTTCCTCGCTCCACTGTCCTCCTCTCCTCCTTCCCGATACTGGACTGTCCTAGCGTCGCATAATCAGTCCTTCTCCTTGCGACCCTTGTCGCCTCGACCTCGTCGCGGACTCGGCTGGTCGTCCTTTTTCTCGCCTTGTTCTTTTCTCACCCGCGCTATCATACACACTCGCTCTTCCGAAAACACTCTCGATCTCGATCTTCTAATCACCTCACTATTCACCTCAAACACATGAAAAATGTGCGCGACTGTAACTTGGACTACGTGCGCATCGAGCAACAGTCAGACAAGAAGTGGCGCGCCACGCCGGCTACCATAGTGGTGCACGTTCTCTCCAATCCGGCCCGGCCAATCAGTGCTCGGGAATCGGCTAGTCCCTACCACAGCGCTCAACGTGCGCCCTGTCTAGTCTGAAATCGGACTAGTCGCCGTCGATGCAGCCTCTTTCTCTGAACGCTGGACTCCCCACTCACGTTCGGCCGAAATTGTAATAAATTACAATTTACAATTTTTTCATACTTATTTAGTCGGTACCCTGTCAAAAATATGAAGGTTGATATCAATATTGAAATTATTATTTATCTTGTATACAGGGTGACCCAATTTAAACGGGCACCGCTCATAACTCGTCAG
>QLYP01000325.1:106753-147512 GCA_016647725.1 Nasonia giraulti
TGCCCGTTTAAATTGGGTCACCCTGTATATATATATATATATATATAGGGCATTCTTTGCCTAATCGATCACCCCCCTGCCCAAAATTGAGAGGCCGGAAAAAATTCCTACCCGGGCTTAAAATTTAGCTTAAGACATCTAGTTTCCATTTTTGAGTGGCATATGTGATGCATTTAAAATGGCGGGCCGGTACAGCTCCAACAGTACACTGATGTCACTACGGAATAGCAGTTACATGTCCTTAAAACTTGCAGGGGCAGAGAAAAAATCAGTAACAAAGCTTATTCGCATGTATTTTTTACCGCTGAACACGAATCCACCGTTAGTTTTTGCCCACCTTTCGGGGGATCCAACTTATCTAGGAAATGCTTTGATAACCCAAAAAAATTTGCTGAATCTATATATCTTAACGAGAGATTAGTTTGTAACATAGCAACAATAATATCAATTTATCGATGCAAAAAGTTGTTAAAACTAAATTTTGTTGAAATATTATGCCAAGACACAATAAGATTGTATTTTGATCTATATCCATGGGCGCGAATGAGCCCTACTCTACATAAAGCACTTGTGCATGGGTGCGATATTATAAGACAGTTTCCGTTACCAATAGCATACTATGCTGAAGATGCTTTAAAATCCAGCCACAAATTGTTGACTGTTGCGTGACTACTATTTTACCCCGTTATAACAATCAACAGATTCGTTTTCATAATAACATACTAGAATAGATATTCTAACATCGGGACGACAATATAATTATAATATGTCGCTTATTTCACATAGCTTTGCGGTAGCTTTAGAAGATAATCGTGTAGACACTCTTTAAAAATACTAAGAGAAGAACTTGATATAATACTCATAGGAAGGAGATCCCAAAAATGCATTTCCTTCACGGTAAACGAATTCCGATACATTTTGGTTTCAGCAAACGGTATTGCAAACGCAGAAAGAATGTTCCTAGTCGAGCGCCTGATATTATCGCCGGGCATTGGAAATATGTTACGTAGATAATCAGGAGGCCTAACAGTAATCAATTTATACAGTAAGACACCTAAATGATAGTTCCTTCTATGTTCAAGCGAGAGCCATCATCATAAATAAAATATAAACCGCACAGCCGCGTCATAAAGTCTTTGTAGTTTAGTTGCGAGGTAATCAGTGACATCGAGATAGACTAGACAAGCATAACCAATATATTCAATATATATATATATATATATATATATATATATATATATATATGTAAAACTAAGGTACTAAATAACTGCGCTTTAAGCTGGCTATTTAATCTATAGCCCTTATATCTTAGTGCAAAGTGAGCTTTCGTAAAGATGCTAGACACATGTGCATTCCAGGAAAGCGTTTTAGACAAGGTTACTTTAACTGAAAAAGGGAATTACTACATTTACTACTAGTATTGGCGCAATATTACTTACATCTGAACGCATGTGGTGTTACACCGACCCAACAGCCATGGTCTTTCTTTTACTGACATTGAGCTAGAGCCCATTTGTCCTAGACCAGCTCAAAATATAGCTAGCATCGTAATTTAATTAAGCGACAGCTGAATCTAAATCGCGAGATGAACATGGGACATAAATTTGCAATTCATCAGGAAAAAGCATACACTTTGACTTACAGTGCTGCAGAATAGATAGAATCTTGTTGATGTATATCAAAAAGATAATAGGGCCTAGATTAATAAATTTTATTTATCTTACCTATTGTTTTAAATATATTTGGTAATAATAATTAAAACCAATCTTTCTAATATTGGTTTCATCCAATATTGACATTAATTCCAATCCAAAATACTATAGATAAAGTGATTGCATCTTCCTTATTTTACATATAATCACAATTAAGAATTATTTTTTGTAAAAAATTCAATACAGCTTTTCCGTTTTACACTGCGTAAATTCTTTTTATAAATAGGATATACTTTTATAAATATAAACAGTTTGTTAAAATAATAAAAAGCATAATTTTTTTCATAACAAATTCATTGTAATTATGATAGTTATGAATATTTAAAATAATATTCTATTTACATATGAAATTGAGGGTACACTCTGATGCAAGTTTAAATATTTATTTAAATGCTTCATTCAATTTCACGGTATTCATATTCGTGTTTCTCCGTTTGAAATCGTATTTATGAACTACACTTATTATAGATTCTGTATGCCATCAATGAATACGACTAATCCAACCTATCTTACGCCCACGCTTACGATGCAACCGCAGTGCGGCACTAAGAAACCCGCAAGATGAATTAATGTCTGTCGGGTGTATATAATCGAGATTATAGTACTTACTACATTACAACAAAAATGATAAAGAGATGATAAAAAATTATAATTCTTATAGTATATTATATAAATACCACGTTTCCGGTCATCTCTTCACACTCACGATCCTTAGCAAAAATAGGTTTGTCATCTAAATATTGAAGATTTGGACATTCTGATATAACACATTTTCGATAGGCTTTGATTTTTTTTATTACTGGATTGCCTACCAATTTAAGGACACGCAGAGATTTCATCAATCCTAAAAACTAATAAATTTATAATTATTAATATGATTTTGTACGTTTTTATAAACAATGGTTACTAGAAAATTGTAAATTTATCGTTTTTTCTTAAACTATGAAAGAGCAATAAAAAAAAGTATCAGGACAATAAATGAATTTTTTTTTAATTGAAATTGCTTGGAGATAAAAATAAAGAAACTATATTTATTTTTCGTAAAGTTTGAGCAAAATAGTAGAAGGTGACGCTTGTGCCTTCGAAAAAAGGGAGGAAGAGGTAAGGAAGAAAATGCGTAAAAGAGAGAAAGGGTGCAAGGATAGATAAGAGGTAAAAAATAGGCATATGTAGGTTACAAAAAGAAAAATGACAGGGAGAAGGCCACAAAGAAGTTAGAAAAGGAGAGGACACGGATTGAGGGAGGAGTGAAGTTGGCCGAAACATGAACTACAATAATAACTAGATCTGGAACATCACAGGAACGGCGAACGGGAACGCAAAAAAGAAACAGGTCTTAAAGACACCATAAGCGCTGGATGACAACCTAGCGGAGATGGCGAGAATCAGAGACATTACACCAAGAAGATCTAAAGGCAGAAAAGGAAAAACAGAGAATGAGACAAGAGGATTAGACCCCGCCCGCGAGGAGTACGAAGGTCACCAGTACAACTCCTAAAAAAGAGTAAAGAAAAAAAAAGAAGTAATAGATGAGGCATTGAAGCAGCTAAATGACATCATAAATATTATGAAGAAGAAGACGGATAGGAAGAAAATGATGGAGGATCGGAAGAAGATGTGAGAGGAGCTGAGAGAAAAAAATAGAATGTACTGATTTTCGCGTAATAATTTGGAAGTCACTGTCAATAAAATTTAGCGTCAGATAAGTTACGATAAATGGCATGCAAGAAAATGTATTAAGGTTTATTGCAGAAATTTAGTACGGAAATTCTATGGTATCCAACGACGCACTACCCTGCACTCGCGCCGACTAGTTCTTACGGTCGTTATCCCTATTCGTTACAGCCCCTCTTAAGAAGTGAATTGGCCGGGCCAACGTAACCTTCTTTATACGGATTCCACAGCCACCCAGCCTTGCCAGGGAGTCTTCGATAGCTGAATGCCTGACTAGTGACGTTTCAACCCAAGACTCGCCTGACTCCGACTACAGGAATCTTCCCGGGGCTTACCGACTCTCGAATCGTGCTGGTAAATGACGTTATTGAAAAATTATGGGGTGAGCAAAGAGAATATTTAAATAATTGGTTTAATCTATGAACAAACTACGTAAAATAATTCATGTACGACTGCCCGTGATACAGACGTATACATCTGGCGTTCAACAGGTCTTATACGTTCCGCAATGACAATATCTATGAAAGGGGTAAATGTATAGCATAAGAATGAGTTGAAATTGTTGACTAAAGGTATGACGCAAATGCAAAGGGTAAACAAAATAATTATGTAGCTACGACGTGATAAATAAAGAAAGGGGTATATGATTGACGGCCTTGTACACTTAAAAAATGATGGAGAAGGAATAAGGAAAAAAAGGAATTAAAGAGTATGATGATAAAGAAATGTGAGAAAGAGCTGAGAGATGCAAGCACAGAAGGAAGGAGCAAAGAAGGAGACGGTAGAAGTAGTAGATAAAGGAAAAACTGGAAATAAGAGTAAAATTGGACTATAAGAAGCAGGGTAAGCAGAGAAACTACAAGAGCTGAGAAGATAAGCAAAAAATTATGAAAGAGAAGTCAGCTTTGAAAGGATCAGACATCTACATTGACCAAAGCATAACCAAAAAGGAAAGGAGAAACGAGAAGAAAATAAGAGAGTATGCAAGACAAAAAGAAATAAAAGGAAAGAGGTAAATATAGGATACAAAAAAATGTAGGTTAAAGGAGAAAAAGATATATGGGAAGAGAAAATACAGGAATTTTTTCAGGAAGGGAACAGAGAAGATCATTTGTTAGTCAAACTTTTCACAGAGATTGTCAAAAGGTGACTGCAAATGATAAAAGCTAGGTAGTAGAGGGGAGATATGGAGAAAATAAAAAAGAGTGACTAATGAAAAGAAAAGGGCGAAGCTACTCATAATGAGCGAAAAAGAAAAAGAGAAGAAGTGAAAGAAGCAGATTGTGCATTTATACTGACAGACAGGGTAGTAGTAGATGTAGACGGTATGAGATATGCATAGTACAAGATAGGAAGAAGGAAGAAGACCAGATGGAGGAGAAGAATCGTTTTGTCGTGCCGCCGTAACGGTCGCCGCTTGCCAATTCACTCCCCGGTCAAAGTGCACCTGGCGAGCCTATAAAAGTATTTACTTTAAAACTTGAGTCTTCTTCTTCGTTTAATAAGTTAAGACCTTTTTTGATAACGTGTAGATCTCAGTCAATATTTAATACTTTTTTATGGCAACTTTTGATATTTTGATCAAATTTGACCAGATAGTCGTGTTCACGATCGCAGCGCTTCTTCAATTCCCAGATGGCCTCACATAGATTGTCGATCTGTGTATGCAGCTGTTGCTCGGCAAGCGATAGTTGTAGAAGGAGAATCATTAAATGTCGTAATTTATATAGACTCATAGATATAACTAAATTAATGAATGCTTCAAAGATTTCCTTGTAGAATCTCACCTTAAGGGATACAATACATTTAAACTTAAAAAAAATCAATTTTTTTATTGCTTATTTTGACAGGAAATTTTCCGTAGAACATGCTGCTGAAACCCGTTTATCAAAAAAAAACCGCTGCCAATTCATTGGCACGTAGCTTCCTCCAACTAAATTTATAGTTCCAATAGATAAAATATTATTTAAATATACAATGTTAATGCTTTTTTAAATATTTTCAATCTCGATAATTTTGTTGAAGCAGCAATTAAAAAATAATACAAAATATTGTGGATCTGAATAAGTTGGAATTGAGTTGGAACTGACACCTATCCAGAAGAGAGGGTGATTCGGCTTTATGTACAGCGCACAAGTACATGCGAATTGCGACCTTGTTATAGGGGATAAACCCCGAATTAAGTAAGAGAGCACTCTTTAATTTAAGTGACGGACCCCGAGCTTGAACCGAGATCGTCTAGCTTGAAAGGCAGACGTTCTATCGTCGTGCCACGGCGGCCACCACATAGACACCCGTGATGTGTGATACCCACGTGACAATATGTATATCTCTACATAATCATTTTCTCAACAAATAAAGCATAATTTACCTTAATAGCTTGCTCAGGCTTTTCCCTTGAAACCGTGAGGGTTTTTACGCCTAAGCAAGTTATTGTTTCATGATTAATTTTTCCGCGAAATTGATGTGTTTCTTATTTCAAAAACCGAAGGACTCATTCCCATTCCTCTTTAATTATACATAATTATATTGATAAACTTTCAATAATAAAACTAGCGTATCATCCTTTTAGAAGAGTGCACGCTGCGTTTAAGTAAGCCATCTGCGCAAAGATTGGCAGTACTCATGTACTATATGCCATACTGATGTGTGTGTATGTATATATATATATATATATATATATATATATATATATATATATATCACTTTGACATAAATTAATAGGGAGGGACTTTAACGACGTGCAACGACATCCCTATAAGAGCAAGAAAAAGTTTTAAGAAAAATCAGTTTTTACATTTTAGCTCTTTACTTGCGAACCGCTCGACGAAATCGTTTAAAATTTTAGCAGCAAATAGCCTATTTTATGATGAATCACCAAATAAAATTTTAAAGCATTTGACTGCATTGTTTCAGAGATATGAGGAATCAAAAAATGTTCAAAAAAAAAAAAATTGAAACCTTGATCCGGGGGCAACATACGCGCGTTTCGTCAAATCACCGCAATTAATGGCGCCAGTTCGCAATCTTTCTCTGGTTCTATATCTGCGCGGGCAATGATTAATTCAGATGTTGCCACGGGGGCCGATGATCGATCGATGGAAAATCTTCCGCGGGAGGAAGAACGGATACATGCGAGAGGGCAGGTCTCTCCGAGGGAGTCTTTCATTTGTCAACTTTTTCGGCCATTATGTAATTATATTCCCGCGCTGGAGCTTTTTCCGCCTTCTTGTCCGATGCCTATATCTTAAGAACCATAGGGGTTTGAAAGCTGCGCAATGAACTTAGCCAAGACACATAAAATATCTACTTTTTCCCAAAATCTCAACTGCAATAAAGCCTTTTTACTTCCGTAATCGAGGCAAAAAAAACTCATTTTTTCCAGTTTTCGATTTTTTACTGAAAAAATAAGTAGTCAAATCACTTAAAATTTTAATGGGATATAGTTTGACACGAGACCCATCAACATTTTTTTCGTGAGGTTACGATGTTTAGTTTCAGAGATATGAATTTAAAAAAAAATCACCTTTTTCATTATATCTGCCGAACAAAGCGGTCGATCCCGAGGTACAAACGGGGAAAAGTAGGTAATTTTATTCTCTTTCAAATGCATATTAGCTGAATTGTTTGTAACGATGGGATGATTGAAGAAAACGCAAAATAGTGTTTTCCAAAAATCAAAAATTGGCCATAAAATAAAAAATAGTTAGAAAAATAAAAAATAAATGTTTTTCCCGAATTCAGAATCCAAAAATATACATGCATATAAAATTTTATTGATATTCACCGAGTAGTTCCAGAAATATTACGGTATACATACACACACATCCACACACGCAAACAAACACACACACACATACATACGGACATTTTCTAACAACACGTGATTTGAACTTCTAACACACCAAAAAGTATTTTCTAGAAGTTTTGACGAAACTCAAAATTTTACTATTACAAAGCTTCCTCTAGGAGGAAGCAAAAAAAAATATCCCGCAAAGTTATAAGCAAAATACTAAAACAAAATTTCTACTATTTTTTACAAAAATTGCGTATTTTTCATTTTTTGTCTAATACGACTTATAATTTTAATGTGAATGTTGAAAATATTATTTTTTTACCGTAGTATATACGTATATTATGTTCCGCATAGATATTTTAGTAAATAAATTTGAGCGTATTAATAAGATTTTTTGGCCTTATTTTTGAGATTAATTTCTAGTTTTGCTTTTATACCAAAACTACAGAAGTACAAAGTATTCTCCTTGAGTTTGAGCCCAAAAGAACTATTCGTTCATTTGGAATCCTACGGACAGTGAACAAATTCACAAATCCTTGTACCGAGTGCCACAATGGGCCAGCAGGGATAATGAAGGTTTCCACCAGACGGACGCTGCTCCTGTTGTTCGAAGGGGAATCTACTCCATCAGCTCCATACACTTAGGATAACCACGCAGCAAACAGATGGGTAAGTAAGAAACAATAATCTCACTATCGCACCTGGATGTCGTAGGACTTAATCAAGGGAAGGATCAGCGATTCTGTCTAAAATAGAGTTACGACGAGGAAAAAAAGGGAGGAAAAAATAATTAATGAATTTTAATTAATGAAAATGTATTGATTGATAATCATACAGAAAATATCGCAATCTGATATTGAAACGGTAAGGATTCGGAAGAGGAAAATGTGATTTATCACTCTATTTGTTGTAGTAAGTAGAATATATTATATATTAAGCATCTATTCACAACTGTGCGTCATTGGTGTTAGTGCTCACCTGCAACAGGAATAGAATCATGCAGGTAATGAGAAGACTTCGCCTTTACAACTTACAAGTCATGTTACAACTACTAGGGCACAGTAGAGCGGCGTAGTTACAAGTTACAGTGTGGTTTTAGTCAGTACAGTGCGTGTGTGTGTAACTACAGAAATATTCGGTTGCGGTGAAGTCATGTGCGCACGACTTTATTGTCCGGATGTTTAGTGTTGTGGCGGTTTAGGTTGTCCTGTGTACGCACAGCGACAATTGGAAACGTCGACTAGATATTTCTGTATCACTCCTAGGATTTTTAGAGATGTGTGCGCATAACTTTGCGGATCTCTGCGTTCAGTTTCAGTACTCCTTTAATCCTGTGTGCGCACAGCGGCAAAAGGAATACAGAGGCGTTGGTGTGGTGGTCGATTCCAGTGATTATGAGTGACGCCGACATATGCTCACGAGGACGACGCTCGCAGTTGCTCTGGTTTCCTGATTATCTCGTGAGCTTACGACAATAATCTGGAGGATTGGTCGTAGTTTTCGAGGACTGGCCGTCACGTGTGCTCACGAGATGGTTTCGTCGATGGTTGTCTGGCTCTGGCTCTCCTTTCAGTGTCGTGTGCCAACGGTACTGTACAGATGGGAAGCTCGAGCAGAACTGTCGCTGACACTCAGCGGTCCACCTTATATAACTCTGTGGTATGGTTGTGTGTGTTAGTATAAGTGTCTGTTGGGTAAGTGTGCTCGCGACGCCTAGTGTGTGTATTGTCCGTGTCGCCTGGTATGATGACTGTGTCACCCGCTGGTGTACACCGGGTAGCCATTCCCCGCGCTCGTGCGGACTTGCCTTTCCGTAGGTGTGTGCAAGTTATATAAACCGTAGTAGCCGTCACTTATTGCTCTCATTCCACTTGCGATATCGATCGCCTTCCAGCCTTTCGAAAGCTGCAACTATAGAATGTATATGCTTTTGGTTGTTGGCAGATACAGCGATGCATGTACAAAGAACCATGGAGGAAGATTAAACAAACAAATTACGAACCTTTTTAAAAGGAACTCGCACTGGCAACGAGTCATTCTCTGTCGGGTTTCGAAGCTGTAACGAAGTCTTTAATAAAAGTTATTGGAATTCATACTTAATCTCATTACTTACCTACGAATTCACGTACGCTTGACAACACGTAAACTTAACTAGCGATGCGGACAGAATACTGCGAGGCTGCTAAATCAATATTATTCTCCAATCTCATGACCAAAGTTATCAGATAGGAAGCGGCTAGGATTTCAACTCCTTTGTTGCAATACTTTTAGGACGTCAAGTTTGGAAACCACCTTCAAGCAGGGATTCACCTAAGATTATCGAAGAAAAAAGTAAGTCTTTAAAATTCCTTCTTCTCCTGTTTTCAATCTATCCCTAAATACGACTGATTTAAAAGCAAAATGACACAGAATCAAGCTGCAAATCAAATCTCAGTAGAATAATTTTAAGTAAGATCAACTATATGGCGTGACGCGATAACATTTGTAAAGGAGAAACAAAGCTCCTCTCTCACTTTCTCCAACTATGCGATAAATTTGTCGAAAATTTAATTATTACGAAAGAAGCGTTAAATGAAGCATTATTTGCGTTAATTAAATCAAGAATTCACGGAGAAGCTTTAAATTTCATAGTCGCAAATAATCCAGCAACATGAAATGATTGTAAAAATCGCTTAATAAATAGATATTACAATCCCAGCTCAGAGGACCTGCTATTTAATAAACTTTGTTTGTTTTAAACTATTAAATCAAAACTATTCAACAATGCCGATGAAATGCAATAACATTTAAATAAACTAAAAGAACATATTCACTTCAAACAATCAAGACCGTAACTTGATAAGTATGAAGATTGGGTTTTACAAAAACGTCGCCAAAAATACGTTAACAGAATAAAGGAGCCCTATCATACACATCTTACTTATTTTGAGTTAAAAGATATAGAATGCATGAAGCTTGACAATCAAGAACAATAGGCCGCATGTTTAAATTTCGCGGGACGACGCGAAAACAAACAATGCAAAAAATAATTCTAAAGAAACAAACCCGTTTACAAATCAAACTCTGAGAAATAATCGCTCGTTTAATGTCTTCGGAGCGAATAATCCATCTTGATTTACACCTAGTCCTGCAACCGCACAAAATAATTTTGTACCAACATTTGCAAATAATTTTGAAATACCTACTTAGCAAAATTATCATCAACCTACACTGATATCAGTAAATACTAGAAACATCAATATGTCAAATAATAATCAAAACAACTGGTTGAATAATTTCACTCCTCGAAATAAAATTCATTTCCGAAGAGTTGCAATATCATGAAAAGCATTCCAAGGAAGTAGGGTATAACGAGGAGCAAGAAAATATTAATGAACATGATAGCAACTACGAAAATCAAGTAAATGCAGACACTAAAAATGTTTGACAGGAGTCCAGCTGAAGAAACAGTAAATGCAGACCTGAACGGATCACATAAATAAAGAAGAAAAAAAGAATATTAGAGCGTTATGCCGGTAATATAAGGACTGTTTCTACAATTGAAGTGAAAAATTAGCAGCAACAAATGCAGTCACACACAAAAGAAGGACAAAGAATGAACACCCGATTTATGTAAAAAGTTATTATAATTCTTAGTATTATTATTATCATTGTTATTTGTATTGGAGTCGGGCTTATTCAGACCACCAGACGCATGGGTAATCCCTTGGCGTCCCTCAAATTAGTTTAGTCGCTATTCCAAGCGCCAATCACCTCCCAGAATGAGACAATTTTGGAGGCGTGTTTTGCCTGAACCTCTTTCGCTTCTAGGAAAGGAGCACCTAGATGGCGCCACCTCTTTACCGCTATGGCGGAGCAGTTGCACAGGAGGTGCTCGGGGGTCTCCTCCTCCATGCAGCAGAATCAGCCGTGATTTGGAAGTGAAGTTGTTTAGTGCTTGGAGAGTACTCTTGCTGTCGGAGAAGATATAAATTCGCGGGCGCGTGCTCTCAGCTAGTGCCGCTTGCACCCCCCACATGATCGCTGCCAGCTCCGCTTTTAATAGGGTGGCGTGTTGACCTAGCGGTAAGATTGTTCCTTTGCCGCTTTGTCGGTAATACAGCCCACTCCTGCAGCATCTTTCCTTCTGGATCCATCTGTATACCACAGGTCTCCATCATTCCGGCTGTTTATTTTTTTATCATCCCATGTAATGTCTATTTGGGAGCCTGAACGTGCCCAAGACAGCCTCGGGATTCTTCGCCAGGATCCTGTTCATTCTGACTGTCTCTTTACCTTTTTGTATATTCTCGCAGAAGTTTCTCCAGCTGTGACGCTTGGCTTCTCTGACGCTTTTCTGGTATATATCTCTCTGTGTTCTACATTGGATCCAGAGGCAGTGTATACTGTGATTTCTTCCGCCATTTGACTTCACCGTTGGACCTCACATGTTTAGGTTTACAATTACTCTTATTGGCTTGGGTGATGCCCCTGGCGAATCTGTCAGCTGCTTTTTCCAGAGATGTGCTATCCCTGATATCGAGTGGTATTTCACGCATAGCTTACTTCACATCCTTCTTGTATCCGTCTTATCTCGTCTCTCTGAGTTTTCTTACCAATTTGGGTTGTTCCTTTCCAGGGGTACTGACCAAGTATGTGATTAGAGAGTGGTCCTATAACGATGGTTCGTCGCTGACTCGCCATTCGCTGATCAGATGCGCTATCTTGGTGGATGACAGAGTTAAGTCTATCACCTCCTCCCTGGTCGTGTTTCTGTATGTAGGCATGTCACCAACATTCATTATCTCCAGGTCTGTCCCCGTGAGGTCGTCGAGCAGTCTTACACCCCTGGCGTTGGTATCCGTACTTTCCCATACCCTGTGATGTGAGTTGGCGTCACACCCTATAATCAGTGAAAGTGTTCCACTTACTTCTGGACTTTTTTTGGTGTGTTGTCTGTATTATCAAACGATAGGTAGGCGGAGGCTATCACAATCCGTCCTACGTCATCCAACTTGGTTTGAACGGCCATGAGGTCCCCTGTGGTAACATTCAGCAGCAGCAGCGTGTTAATGCTCTTGGTTACTATGCAGGCCCTTAGCCTTCGCTCCTCCCTTAAACGGACTAGATTACCCAACCCCCTTATGGCACCCTTCAATACCCAGGGTTACTGGATGAGTGCTATGCCTGTGTTCGCCACTGTCATACTCTTCAGTAGAATAGCTGAGGCGTCTTTACAGTGGTGCAAGTGAAATTAAAAGATAGGGAGGGATAATGGGACCATTTATATCTTTATCACCTTCTCCGTAGTCTCTATCCCCCTCTTGACGGTCCCTTGCGTCTCTCGGCGGTGCTCTTTAATGTGCACCCTTCTGAGGTTACACTAGGGCCTGTCCTCCATTTTCACTAACGTCCCAGCATAAGATTCGGGAATGATCAGTACCAGGAGCTGTCTGTCTCCCGCTCCTGCCTCTCCCTCTTCCACGACCTTAGATTTGACGATCCTCCACGCTTTTGTCTTTAGGGAGGAGTTGTAGCCCTTTAACCTTTCAAAAACGACTGTCGGCCTCTCTGCCGGACCAGCAAACTGGGCGACGACCTTGATTCTTTGCTAGAGTAGCTCTGCCCCCCCTACCCACTTTAAGCCTGGAGCCCCAGAGTAAGTCCAGAGTGGCTCGCTTGTTGGCCATCCACTCCTTCGCCTCTGGGTTGTGGCTACTAGGATTAACGTCCCCTGCTTACAGTAGGAGGTATCGAATTTGGGCCATGTATTTAGTTGTTGAGGGTCCAACTCTTTCCTGACCGAACCCCGGAACTCTTAAAACAACTCCGGGGTGATCAAACTATCGGGGTGGTCCTTCAGCACCATCACGATAGTGAGCGGATTTTCTCTTTGGGCGTCCATGAGAGCACCCCCTCCAACTTGCCCCCTCACCTGACAATGAGTAGGCCCGCTGTTGGGGTTTGCTCCCTCGGACAGCTCTTTCACTTTTTTGTTGCTACAGGGGACAGAGGGCGGGGTTTTATACATCCTTTGACGCCTCTTCTGGCCTATAACTAGAGTATTAGAGGTCGTAGGCTCAGTAGGTGAGGCAGCTGCGCGAGCATTCTCGCGTACCTTTCTCTTCCTTAAAGCGCCGCAGTCCCTCTTTCTCTGCTCTTTAGCAGGTACCAGGGCAGATGCGGTCACAACGTCTTTAACTGTAATGTCCGAAGCTGCGTCCACCATCCCTCCCTGAGTCTGCGAAGGTGGTTTCAACGACCTCCAGGGCAGCGTTTCCTTTGCAGGGTCGGCGACCACCTGAGAACCTGTTGGTTCCTCATTCTCCTTACTTCGATATTCACAATTTTTTATGCAAAACAGTTTTAACCTGAACATAACTTTGGACCTTAAAAATGTTAAACCTCCAGAAAATAACAAACTAATTTTAGGCATTACAAAATGTGGTCATATCAAACTAATTTCTTGATTGCTCTCCAGCTTAATTTATCGTTTATTGTGTCGCTGTAGTGTATCACCTAAAAGTAAGTAAGGTACACATGTGAGGATATTCCTGTTGACACTGCAGACAATCTACGAAACACACTAATAAATAAAATCACACAACACACTCACAAAACCAAACATACGAAAATAGAAGATAACATTTTTGAAAATTAACTAATAGAAACAATAAACTTTATTAAGAACAACAGGAACATTATGTTTACTCTAACTGAAAAAAGAAATGTAACCGTAGCGATGAAAAAAACCGACTACATCGAAAAAATGGAACAACTATTATCCGATAGAGAAACATATAAAGAAATACCAAAAAATCCACTTAAAAAACTTCAAATAAAGTTAAAAAAATGCATGAACATTTGGAATGATAATGGGTTTTTCAGTAAAAAATACAGCAAATTCAAATTCACACAAACAGACACTATAATACCAAAATGTTACAGCCTACCGAAAATAAATAAAAAGGATATTTTAGTGAGACTAATTATATCAATAATAGGTTCACCGACTTACTCATTATTAAAAAACCGCTGTTAATTCTTTGCACGTAGCTTCCTTCAACATTATGTATCACTTTAATATCTGAATTGTCTTTACTTCATATATAATTCTACAGAGCGGTCCGTGGCTCAGTTGGTTAAGGCGCACTTAACGCACGTCTTAACTGGCGGAAACTCGGCCGCTCAAGGGGTCGTGGGTTCGATTCCCGGTGAGGTCACTCGGAATCTCTGAGTATTTTTCAGCGGGAAAAGTACCCAGGACACCGACTGTTTCGAGGCGGGTTTTTCGCCTACAATTTTCCTTCAGAATGCGGGTTTTCCCTTGCCTCACAGGCTTCAGCCAGGGCGAATGCGAAACAGTGATAGGATAGAGGCCTGTGATGGTTCCATAGGTAAAGCAGATTGGCTTGTCGCCCGATGTTCACCCGGGTGCGTTCCCCGAACTATAATTGTTTAACGAAGCTCCGACGAGATATCACCCTCCCTTTTTTACCTGACATCTTATTTACCACCCTGTATTTTTGTGACAGGGTTAACATACGTAATTGAATACGGTTGAAAAAGAAAAGTTCAACATTTAGTTTCAGAGTTATGATGATTAGGATAGTTCGTGGAACTTATCTAAAATCCCTAGTGATCGAAAAGTCGCCATGAAAAAACACAGATACGTAACTGAAAATCTTGTTTTTTAACAAATTAATAAAATAAAAACAGAAAAGCCTAAGTATAGATTAAATTTATAAAATAGAAGCTGAGATCCAAGCGATGCAGTTTTCAGTTATATAGAGTATACAGGGTGAGAAAACAAAATTTTGAAGCTTAATCTTTGAAACTAACTGGTTTCATAAACAGCCCAAAAAAGTATCAAGACGCTATATAATACTAACTAAATCCAAAATTTGAACTTGATTATTGGCTTTTTACTCCAGTTATCGCGTTACGTAGAAAAACAACTTTTTTCAGTTTTCGATATTTTTCTCAGGACCTGCCCCATGAAATGACTTAAAATTAAAGTGGAATATAGTCGTAATAATATTATAATTTAAAATAGGCAAAAGTGGGAGGATAACCCTGGTTGTGAATAAACTTCTCTCAAACAACAATTATATAAAAATAACCGGCAACGTTTCGTCCCTGGTGGGGACCTCCTCAAGCCTTTATTAACAGAAAATAAAATAATGTACATAATTCATAATATAATATAAAATAAAATACACTTGGATGTCAGTTGCTTAACAAAACAATAAAAAACTAGTCATACCATATTAAATAAATAAACAAAAATATTGCACAGGAGACGAATAAGTCTCACTCGTCATACATGTTATCTGTCGGCTGTCGCATAAGAAACACAAGTATGTACAGAGTCTGCGCGGCGGAGAAGCCCGATGTTACCCGAGCTCACTTCATACATGTTATCAGTCGGCTGTCGCATAAGAAATACAAGTATGTACAGAGTCTGCGCGGCGGAGAAGCCCGATGTTACCCGAACTCACTTATTCACGCATACATGTACGCATATCTATAGGAACTATACACAAACATAGAGAGTATACAAAAGTGAATATTCAAACAGAAAACGGTTCTGATTTTTTAAAATATTTATTTAATTTATTGTATTCTCTACTAATAGTGTTAAAGTCATCTTGTTTATTGATGTTATTTTTGTTGATATTAATAAATAAATTTTCAGAAATTAATCTTTTTAAATTATTGCATTCTTTGTCTAAAATTTTAACATTATCAAAATCAAAACTATGAGAAAAATCATTTATATGAGTCGGGATTGGTAATATTTTGTCTAACGGAGTTTTTTTATGTTCGTCAATTCTCCTTCTTAAACTTCTCTTGGTTTGGCCCACGTAAGTGGCATTACAATCATTACATGCTATCTCATATACAACATTGGTTTCGCACCATTTATCCAGTCTATCATTACCTAATTTAATAATACTGTTTAATTTGTTTGACATATGGGGAAGAAAAGTAAAGCCGTATTTTTTAAAAGAAGATTTACATGTAAAAAATAATTTTTCATGAAAAGGAATAGAAATTACATTTTTGACTGTAGACCTATTATGTTTAAATTTTGACTTGCCGAGGGTGTGATATCTAACGCGATAACGGATGCAACTATCAATAAATTTATCAGGGTAATCATTCTCGCTGAGTATTTTTTTACTATGAGCAAATTTTCATTATGGAATTTTTTGTGTGAGAGAAGGAGAGCTCTATCTACTAAGTTGTAAATGATATTGCGTTGTAGTTGTATAGTATGGTTAGAATTATAATTTAGAACTCTATTAGTATTAGTGGGTTTTTGGTACCAACTGGTAATGATACTATTGTTATTTTTAGTTAATGTAACATCTAGGAATGAAATCTTATTATTGTTCTGTATTTCATGTGTGAATTATAAGTATTTATTGTAACTATTAAATTCGTTTAAAACTATGTATAATTCATCCTCTCTCACACATAAAATTGTGTCGTCGACATATCTAAAATTAAACAGAGGTGATACATTATGTTTATATTTTAATTCGCCGAGGACTGTAGTTTCTAGGTCTTTCATGACGATATCCGCAAACAACGGAGAGACGGGAGAGCCCATGGGTGTACCAAAGATTTGTTTATATATTATATTGTTGAATAACAAGTAAAAATCAGTCACTTTTTCTTTTAAAGCGGAACTATTGTCAATATGTGAAGCTGGATTTTTGAAACAACGTCTAAGATTTTTATCAATTACATTGGCTAAAAAGTGTTTAGGACTGTTTATAGTTGAAATAATTGGTCTTAACGATACATCTTTTTTATGAATCTTAGGCAATCCATAAGCTCTAGCGAGTACAGTATTAGTTTGTGTTAATTGGAACTTATTGTATTTAAATTCTAAGCACTCATTATCATTCAAATCAGCTAAAATACTACATACGTTCTTTTGCAAAGAAGTTAGAGGGTTCTTTTTTACAATTTTATAAGTTTTTTCATCACCAAGTAGATTAGACATTTTTTCATTATAATCATCGTAATTGAGACACACAGTTATACCGCCTTTATCTGCTTGAGTAACAAATATAGATGGATTCTGAGAACAAAATTCCTTAGTTATAGATAACTTTCGACGAAAATCCTTCTCGAAAACATTACATATTAAATCACTATTGCACGCAAGTTCAACGTTTTTAATGAGTATGTCTCTAAGTAGTCATTTGACATCAGTCTCTAACATAGAAATGCCATTTACGAAGTTTTTAATAGAAAATTCGAAATTTATAACATCTTATGCGACAGCCGACTGATAACATGTATAACGAGTGAGATTATTCGTCTCTTGTGCAATATTTTTGTTTATTTATGTAATATGGTATGACTAGTTTTTATTGTTTTGTTAAGCAACTGACATCCAAGTGTATTTTATTTTATATTATATTATGACTGATGTACATTATTTTATTTTCTCTCAATAAAGGCTTTCCTATATATATATATATATATATATATATATATATATATATATATATAAGCAACCCAAATTTTTTAAATTCTCCAACATTTGTTCAACTAGTTCTTGATAGTTCTCACTCTTTTTATTTCCTAAAAAGTTCTCACGAACAGTTTTAAAACTTTAAAACTAAAATAAACGACACAGAAAAACCATGCAGCTTTTTTTTCTGTGTTGTTTATTTTTGTGATAAATGTTTTATCTTCAAATAGAGTACGAATTTGAGGACCATCAAAAATACCTTCTTTTAATTTAGCTTCACTTGCGGGAAACTTTTCTCCCAAATACTGGAAACAATCGCCATCTTTATCCAGAGCTTTGACGAACTGCTTCATGAGCCCAAGTCTGATATGAAGTGGTGGTAGCCGATAGTTTGATGGGTCAATCAATGGCGTACGTATAATGTTCCTCGATCCTGGTTCAAAATGTGTTCTAGTTGGCCATACTTTCTTAACGTAGTGATTTACCCTGTCTCTACTATCCCATAAACACAAGAAGCAGGGATTTTTAGTAAAACCTGATTATTGTCCTAAGATCATGGTTGCAATTTTAAGATCACCACAAATTTTCCATTGATGTTCCAAGTACTTTATTTTTTCCAATACAATTTCTAAATTTTCATAAGTCTCTTTCAGCTTAGTCGACTGAGCTATGGGAATGGATGCAAACCTGTTTCCGTTATGAAGCAGAACAGCTTTCAGACTTCGTTTTGACGAATCAATAAAAGGTCTTCATTCTTCGTCTTTATACGTATTCGGTTTTATTGCATCGACTAAACCTTTAACATCTATACAATATACTAACGAATTCTCTTCATCGTTCGTAAAAAAATTCCTAAATTCTTTTTCTCTATCTCGATAAAAAGAGGTCGTTTTTCCTTTTGCTAACAGATTTTTCGTTTTAAGAACTGATGCAAGATATTCTCCTCCATCTTTAGGTAATCCTAAATTTCGAATAAGATCACTTAACTCTTCTTGGTTAAAGGTTTCTGGAGCTTTTCTTGTACTAGCTGGCAGGTATTCTTCGTTTGAGGATTCTTCGTCAGATTCTTCTTCAACTTCAGAACCTTCTTCGTCACAGGACTCATCAACTTGCATTTCTTCTACTTCGCATGAGCGGTGCACATCCATGAGTTCGATACTAACAGTTTTATCCCTGACTTCTATTCTCACAGGTTTCACTACTGAAGAAACGTCTGCGTATACAATTTTAGATTTAGTAGCCGTGTTAAAACCTGTGGTATTAGTCATACAAAAATAGCAGTCATTTTGACACGTTGGAGAAGACCATAACATTGGTTTTGTAAATTTCAAGTTTCTTTCTGTTTTATCTCTTTCCCAGCGTGTTACCATCGTATAACATCTACTGCAAACTTTTTGTGGCACCCAGTTTACATTTTGATTGATATGCCTATGTTATATACAATAATTAAAACATAAGCTTATCTGTTGCCCCTTAAAGAAACCATTTTATCGCAAATGAATTTCGTAATGTGCAATTTTCCTTCATGTGGCAGTTCAAATTTGTTGTCTAATAATTTTTCATAGCTGTTTTTTTATTTTATATGCTATATCCAACTCTTTAATAAATGTTCTAATAGGGGCTTCAATTTTGTAAACCTTCTCCAATAAATATTATTTAAAAAATAAATTTTATAACAGATACCCGATTTTTGCGTTATTGGTATCCACCCTGGTAAAAAATAAACACACGATTTTTAATTTACATATTTCACGGTATGAAGTAGATTAATTGTTGGTCTTTGTTTGTTCATTGTCATCGCGTTTTTGGTACTGTAAATTAATTTTATCTGGCTTTTTCTTTATTTAAAAATTTTATCAGTAGTTAGCCAACCGTTACGAAAAAAACCGTAAGAAAAATAACTGAAATTTTTGTTAGCCAAAACTAAAATCGTTGGCCAAACCTTGGAGAGATGGCATATCGATGTTGAACGATTGCTAAACATTTTTACCAGGGCATGCAGGGCACAAGTTTAAAGTCTATTTTACCTTTGTCTCTTTCTTGCATCTACAAAAAAATTGTTTGTCCTTCACCTCTGCTCATGCAGTTTTAATATCACTTTCAACGTTTATGATTTGCGCCGAATTTTCATTATTATCGCCTTCAGAAACATTTTCAGTGCTTCTGTTTTCCGTATTCTGTTTTTCTCCTAATGTTTTTTGGTTTTCGCCATCAGTTATACTAACACTTGTCACATTTGTGCCTCTTTCAACAGAAGCAAGGATAAGAAGATGTTTCTAGCAGAATTAGAAGAAATGCAACTGTCTAGATTTCGAGAAGAACACCTTCAACGGCGAGACAGCAGCGACGTATTTGAGAAGAATGCAATAAATGCAATAAATGTCCATGCAATAAATGCCAATCCTTCCCTGCCACCCACCTTAAGCACAACAACAAACAACCTAGAAACAACGCAGTTGATTATTATTAGGACATTAGCTATTAGTGTTAGAATAAATAATAGAAAAGATTATATACAGCGTAAACAGTATGCTACATAGTATGGGTTATGAGTGCGAAATATCTATTTCTATTCTATTCTATTCTATTCTATTTTGTAAACGATGCGTCAGGAACGTAAATTTTTTTTTTGTTTTCGCTTCCTCCTAGAGGAAGCTTTGTTATAGTATATTTTGAGTTTCTTCAAAACTTCTAGAAAATACTTTTTGGTGTGTTAGGAGTTCAATCAAGTATTTTTAGAAAATGTCCGCATGGGTGTGTTTGTGTCGATGTGTGTGTATTTATACCGTAATATTTCTGCAACTACACCGTTAATATCAATAAAATTTGACATGCATATATATTTTTGGATTTTGAATTCAGGAAAAACAGTTATTTTTTATTATCTCAACTATATAATTTTTTATGACCATTTTTTGATTTTTGAATAACACTATTTTGCGTTTATTCAATCATCTCATTGTTACAAATAATTCAGCTATAATGCATTTAAAAGAGGATAAAATTACCTACTTTTCCTTGTTTGGTGCTCAGAATCGACCGCTTTGTTCGGCACATAAAATAAAAAAGATGATTTTAAAAAAAAAATTATATCTCTGAAACTAAACGTCATAACCTCGCGAAAAAAATTATGTCGATGAGTCACGTGTTAAAATATACCCCATTAAAATTTCAAGTGATTTGACTACTTATTTTTTTAGTAATAAATCGATCACTGAAAAAAATGAGTTTTTTTGTGCCTTGATTACGGACGCAAAAAGGCCTTATTGCACTTGATCCTTATATCTCTAAAACAATGTAGTCAAATACTTCAAAATTTTATTTGGTAATTCACCATAAAAACAGCTATCTGCTGCTGAAATTTGAAACGATTTCGTCGAACAGATTTCAACTAAGGAGCTAAAATGTAAAAATCGTTTTCTCAAAAATTGCGCAAGCGACCTATCTAATGAATAGCCTGTTGTGTTGATGGTTAGGTTGGTAAGGAACACATGTAAACATGCGTGAATTTTTGTAAAATAAATGACGACAGTGTTTATATTCTATAATAAAAAAACAGAGGGTCCCGCGAACTTTTGGACAATTAACCATCTAAAACTTATATTAAATCATATATCAAAAACCGCCTTGTTCATTAGCAAGCAGATAGATATATTAAAACAATATTTTATTCATTAGACCTATAATTTTAGTTGGAGGAAGCTACGTGCTAATGAATTGGCAGCGGTTTCTTCGTTTTCATTTCCCATATTCTATAGTTTATTTTTTGTTATCATCCCATATCGCAAACGTAGCGTGAAAAACGCATTGTCATACGCATAATATAAATAACAGTTATTTTTAAGTCGAGAAAGCGCCACAAGCGAAAAGAAACTAATTTATTTTTGTTATTAGGCAAGCCCACAAAAGAAAAGCGCAAAGGCCTAAGTATAATAATATCACACTCCATTACTTTCATCGTTACAAAGCGCCTAAGCGCATAGCGAAAATACGCATACATTTTTTATATCATTAAAATCAATGTAAATCGGAATAAATAAATACTAGTCGATATCAACACGAAAGCGTAAACAAAACTCTGCGCAACCCAAACTATTCTCTTTCTGTATGGGACTAACAAAGTGGAAGAGAAGGAAGGCAGACATAACTTCAAGTCTCCAGGTACACATATATGTATATAATTTATTTTTTACCCTATGTCAAAAAGAAAAAAAAGCAATAACGTATCGATCCGTAATTGGAAAATCCATCCGAGAGAATATACATAGTACTATTTCACTAAAAATAATGATTTTACAATCAAGCGGAAACAAAGTTATAACTCCGCCTACGCAATCGGAACTTGGCGCAACAAACCTGCGATTTGTCATTCAGCGGGGGGTCATTGCGACGAGGCATATAGCCTACTTACAGAGAGCTTATACCCCGCACACATGTGACTCGTACATATTCACACACATACACACACCGACGCGACAGTCGAGGCGGCAGGAGCCGTGCGCAAAGTAACGAATAAAGGGGTTATTCTGAGAGTCGCATGAGAGAGAGAGAGGCGACACGCGCAACACCAGAAGGAAAGCGCGTGAGAGACACGCGCAGAGAGAGAGCCAAGCGGCAGGATAGCTGAAGACAGCTAGAGACACCCGAAGGGGAAGGGGAACTAACGAGCGCAAGTCGAGACACACGAGCAAAAAGTCGCTCTCGTCCAAAAACAGCCATCAGCCGAGCCGGTCGGACCAGCTATCCGGCGGCAAGCTAATGAGGTGAGCGTCGCCAAGGAGACGCTTGCTCACGTCGCCGTTCACGCCTTCCCTGCAGGAAATCCAATAAACAGACACAGCGAGCCGCGGAGCAGCCCGCACCCTGTGACATCGGCAGCGACAGCCACGAGCCGCAAGAGACAGCTTCGACGTTGAGCTCGAGAAGAGGAGAAGACGGCGCACCCACAAAGAGGTCGCCGACCGCCATCCACGACACTTCATCACCCGCTGCGCATCACTATCAAGGGTCGCCTGCGTTACAATCGTGAGTCCGATAACTGTACTGCAACGGCGGAGACGCTGCTACCCGACTTCCTGAGGCACGCAACGTAATGTAAGATTAGCGCAATAGCGCAAGTATTGTTCTCTCGTATGAATGAATTCAGCGACGGGCGAGACTAGCCCGCATTCATTGCTAACACCAAGGTAGGATCCAAGCACCGAGGGCCCCGCCATTCTCCGCGGTCCGACCTGCAGAAGCTGCCGGAAAAGCAGACTAGCCAAGCAGAAGTAGCGGTCTCTCAATATATTTTGTCGACGCTGTAGCCTCTAGCGCATCACGAGCTCCAGCTTGGAGGAGAATTCCTTTTCTTGGAGGAGTTAGAACTCCCCTAGTGCATAAGCCCAACTACCACGTCACAATTGAACCACTAGCTAAAATTCTAGTAGAGGGGGAAAAATATGTAAGATAATGAAAATAATTAAAATTTTAGTATTTTTTATAATCTTACGCTTATCACTTGTAGATCATCAATTCTGTTATACGATATGTCTAAAATAGAAACACTATCCAAAACTCGTAGGTGCTCTATATCTTCTGCATTTTGTAAATAATTATGAGACACGTTCAGAGAATTAAGATTTTTCAAGGAACCTAGAAACATAATTAGTGCATTTTTTAAGACATCGGATACTCTCCAATACATTTTTTCTATTTTATATTTTTACGTATATATTACGTATATTTGCTATTACTATCACTATACTATTTACCAAGATTTTCAATTTTGCTAATAAAATTATAGGAAATATTAAGTGTGTCAAGTTTCTTCAAATGTTCAAGATTTTCAATTTTTTTAACTAGATTATGGTGAAGAAATAGGCATCGAAGATGTATCTGATTATCTAAATTCTTGATTGCTTGAATACAATTATTTTCCAACCAAAGGCATTTCAGTCCTGTATAATTTTCTAAGTTCTCAATGAAAGAATATCCTAAAAATGAGTATTTAAAATTAATCAAATATGCAAATAATAAAAATATATGGAAATATTTAGGTAGTCGCTGACTCGGAAAAATTGAGCTTTGGGGTGAGTTTCCGCTGTTGTTATGCAAATATTTGGCCCCTTTACTAAGTCAAATTTTTAACTTGTCCCTGACCGAATCCTGTTTCCCCTCTGCCTGGAAATTGTCGCTTGTGCACGCACTCAACAAAGTCAGTTCACCAACAGCCCTGACTATCGTACGATTTCACTTTTCTGCTTTCTCTTCAAGGCCCTGGAGTGGCTGGTGCACAGGCAAGTCTCGACGTACCTTGAATTAAGGCTCTTGCTCGACAACCTTCAAACAGGCTTCCGCATTGGCCATAGCACTCAGTGTGGACTAATTAAGCTAACTGATGATGTCAGGGTCGGGATAAACAAAAAGAAAGTAACACTTCTCCTTCTTTTCGATTTTAGCAAGGCGTTTGACACTGTCTGTCGCGTCAGGCTCCTGAGAAAGCTAACCACTTTCGGCTTCTCCAAGCAGGTCATCCGCTGGTTTGCCTCCTATCTCACTGGGAGAGAGCAGGCCGGCGGTAGTGACAATAGCGAACGTTTCTCTCCTTGGCGTCTTAACATCGGCGTCCCACAGGGATTTCGTCTTGAGTCCCTTGCTGTTCGCATTTTACATCAACGACATCGGTTTCTACCTAGATTCCGATATTTCCCATGTTATCTATGCAGATGACTTGTAAATCTACAGCCAATGCCACCTTTAGGAGCTCGATTTTTTATCTAACTAGATGAGTGCTAACGCCGAGAGGATAATGGGCTGGGCTGCACAAAACCGACTAAACTCAACGTTAGTAAAACTAAAGCAACTGTACTGGGCTCCCCCTACTACATAAATGCACTCTTCAGTAGCTAACACTTTCATTAAAATCGGGGGTGCCCAGGTCAATTTTGAATCTTCTGTGCGTAATCTGGGATTGGTGATTGACTCTAAACTCTAAACGTGGAAGGAGCACGTCACACAATTGTGTAATCGTGCTCACTCACTAATGTACGGGCTTTACTTTTTCAGAAAAAGTACCAATCTCAGGTTGCGCAAGCACCTAGTGCAAGTGCTCCTATTTCCAATTATTAATTACTGCTCTCTTGTTTACTGTGACTTGACCCAGGAGCTTGACTTAAAACTACAAAGGCTTGTGAATACAGGAATTCATTACATCTATGGTGGAAGGAAAGATAAGCACACGCAGGAAGTATTTCACAGCTTGTTTTCTACGTAAAATGTTTAACTCAGCCGTACCATCATACGTACTGGCCTACTTGTGAGGGGATAAATGACACCCCTGGATCCTCATACTTGTGGAACAATCTACCATTGGATGAAAACATATAAACATCTTGTACACACTCACGCACACGCACATATACTTACTCATTCTCGCTCAATCCATCTTCACCTTTACACACTCTCACTTTACACAATCTCTAATATAGATAACCTATACTTTTTATTGAATTTATACTCTACTCATACAGCTGTAACTATTATATTGTACAACATAATGTATGCAGATAAAATTAATAAAATTAATAAAAAGAAAAACAGAAAAAACGAACCCAGGTAGATAAATACACATAATTTTATTTAGAATTTTAGACCAACTATCTAAATAAATGATAAATTTTCGAATTTTCAAAAGCCATATAAAAGATCCCTTTTTTATACGTTCAAGTGTGAAAAAGGAAATTGTGAATTTTGAATCATGCACACTTACAAATCGAGTCGTGCACAATATAGTTGAAAATTTTTATATTTTTAGTTTTGTTAAGTTCAAATATTTGCGCCCCTGTACAACTCGATTCTCTACAAATCAACTCAATCGCTTCAGCGGGGAAAAAATTGTTTCCCTGCTCCAACTCGAACTTTTCCAACCGTGCTCGAAATACACGTTTTTGTACACTACTTTCTGGCATGAAAAAGGGTCCATTTTATGCCTGAGTTGCAAAAAAATCTTGTTTTTCATAAATTAATTTAAAAAAAAAATAAAAAAACGGAACCTAGGTAGATTAAAATTCATTTTATAGAAGCTGAGATAGGGAAATGATGCAGTTTTCACTTAAATCCAGTATACAGGGTGTTTTGTAAAGACCGTACTTGATATGAGGTCGGGCTGCGCAAGTTCTACAAATAATTATTTATTCATTCGGAAACTAGCATAAGCTCGAGAGCTTTTATTATTACTAGAGATATGTTGGATAATTCTCTGTAGTGACCTGGATGTACGCCGCCGGTCTGCTATTGACGGGCCCTTCGCCTATTGCACGATACAGACTCTTAAACCAGAAAACAATGAGTTTTACTACATCTTGCACACAGAGTTTGAGTGTTTTCTACGCACTCAATAAACGATGAGTACAGAGATATAGCACTCGCACTCACTGACCTGGTACAGCTACACGACAACAGGTTACTTATACAAAAGGCGCTTCGTGAATCGCTTCCTGGCTTTTTAAAGCCTCGTTGACGCTTCAAAGAGTTGTGAAATTTAATGAAACGCAGCAACGATCGACCAATCAACATCTGACGTATAAGGATGGTGTACAATAGTAAGGCAGTTATACGCTCGTAAGAAGTGCTGACTTGTAGGTCAAAGCACTCGCTCGATGTTCGGCGATCGGTTTCGTATTGTCGCAATCGATTTACTATACGTCGTCTGTATGAATGATGAGACACACACACACACACACACACATATATATATATATATATATATATATATATATATATATATAACTGGGGTTGTGAGCTCCAAAATCTTAATTTTTTTAGGATTACAAAAAATTTAATTTCTATAAAATAATTAAAAAGTGAATATTTTAGAGTTCACAACCCCAGTTTAGGTGTTATCATCCGGATGGTAGTTTCATTAATGGTTAGATCAACTATACATAGCAGGCGCATAAACAATTTTTAACTGTCTTGACTTTTTAAAAAACTAGATGGATAGTGGATATCTATATGGAATCCATATAGATTATCCATATGGAAAATCCACCTGGATATCCAGGTATATATTTTCAACAGGGTGAATCGTTTGTTGACGATCTGCTGTCGTAATACTCGTAATTCTCTAATTTTGTACTAAATTTTCCAAACCTTGGTGCTGTAAATTGGTGTGGGACATCCTTTTAAGTATATTCTATTGGAAAAATGCTTTCTACGTATAGCAGTAGGATGTCTCTGGTTGTCATTTGACTGATCTGACACAGTAGATGAATTTCTAGGTGCTTGATCAGACATTTTTTGTTAAAAGAATACTCTTCTGATCATCATACTATTTTAGTGCTGTATACACATTTTCGAACCGTGAGGTAGTGTAATAATTTTTTATTTGTTCTTGAATTTCCGTTAACGAGTTGATATATTCACCAAGTAATGGCCTAATACCAGTACTATTTGTATAATAAAAAAATTAGTTAATTTAGCCGCATCGTCTAAAGTTTCTAGAGCTGATTTATATAAGTTTTGATACATGTAGGTTGGAAGTTCCCGGACAAAAACCATTTTAGCAAGGACATCTATCTAGTCTCTAAATAGGCTTGACAGTTGTGGCTGCGGTTTCACTAACTGGTTCTCAGCTTTTTGTGAAATATTCTGTAATCTAAAATAAAAATCATAAAAATGTTCATCTTGATCTTGACTTGAATCATCTAGCTTAATTGCAAAGTGTCCAAATGAGTTGTGATGAAGAAATGCTGTGTTGAGGAAACTTAAATTTTTGTATTGTCACAATCTAATATTTTTTTAAGAATTTGATGTGATGTCTCCGCTATTAATACTGCTTAATGTCCCCAATGTTGAAGAGAAGTAATAATGCTCTACAACTAGATCCATCTTTGTGTATAATTCTGATTAATGAATATCTGAATTATAAGTCGAATAATTTAATACTGCTTACTGTCTTAATTTCTGTAAATTCTCTTAATAGCAAATATAAAATAACCATACTATCTCTTATACATCTTTATATATCTAATCTGATAATCTTCTAAATGATTCTAAATAATCTAAAGATTTTTTTCTTTTTTAGAAAGTTCAAAGTTCTAGTCTAATTGTTGCTCTAGTCTCAATGGCTAGTTCCCCACGAGAGATGCCATTTTGTAAAGACCGTACTTGGTATAAGGACGGGCTGCGCAAGTTCTACAAATAATTATTCATTTATTCGGGAAATAGCCTTTGGCTTGAGAGCCTTTAGTTACTTGAATAGTGCGCGGACGCAAGATCTCAGTGTGACCGCTGCTACGCGTCCTCGCGGACGTCTACTTGTCCGCCTTCGTTGTGATTTCTATATTCTTACCTTATATAGAAATGTGCTTAAATTTGATGGGTTGGTTAATTGAGGTTGATTAATTTATAATTGAATTATACACTTCTAATTTAGTGGAATTGTGATGTATGTTCTATTTACCAGCAAACCCGAGCATTTAATCTTGCGTTAACTTTGATGTTTCGTAGTTTACATTTGGTATTTGCTTATAGATCAAAGATTAACTTTAATTTGTAAGTTTGTTACGTTCAGTTACTCGCACGCTAAATGACACAGTACCCTTCTCAGTGTGGCTAATACTGATTGAACTTATATTACACAATTTCTCGTGGCAGTTAAGCGAATTGAACTAAACTGTGTTTCCACTAACGCCAGGTGTATCGACGGACCCTTTTAATGTCCACTTAGCAACAGGTACACCTTATCAGCCCCTCGAAAAATCAAAAATGCCCTACACCATAACAGGCCCCCTGGCCGAGGGGGAGATAATGAGGGGATGTACGATATACCGGCCTAGATCCCAAAGCCGAGGGGAGGGGGAAATCAATAACGCCGGTCTCGCTATATGGCCCTTCTTACTACTCTTAACACTACGGCGCTACAGACTCGGTTTTTCATTCGCAAGCTTTATTTAAAAAGTTTTATGTAAAATTAGATTTTAAGGTTGGCGCTGCAATCGCATAAGTACGACGAAGTACGCGTAAACATCTGTTCGTAATTCCAAGATTTTAGAAAAACAAAAAGTCTGATCAAAATTTTCTTTTGGTAGAACGATTCATTAAACTTAAGGTAGATCACTCAAAAAATTAATATTCTTACAGATTGCTGCAATTTTGTAAATATATCCTATTAAGTGCCCTCTATAATGTGGTAAAATTTTTTACCTCCCAAGCAGTATGATTTTTTAAGATATGGGGTCTCGAAATTGTGTATTTTAACATGGGATGCATAGACTAAGTCTAAATTTAGTGTACATTTTGTTTAATTACGAAGAAAATAAATCTTACATCTTTTTGAAAAACTAGGTCATGATGTAAAATCATAATACAAATCAAGGAAATAGGAATTTGATAGGACAAGCGGTGCTTTTTGAAAAGTTTCAGCAATCGAAAGTTTCAATTATATGCTATCAGTATAATTATATATGCGCGCAGTGTTTCTCACTTTTCAAGTTTTGAGGATATTTGATGCTCTAAACACTTTATATCAATATTTTGATATACAAAACTAAAAATTCTAGAGTTTTCACACTTGATAACACTGTATTACATTTAAAAACATTAATTTTATAATTCAACCTCGAATTGAGCACCACTGGGCCAAGTGAACTACCTTAACACTACGGCGCTACAGACTCGGCTTTTCATTAGCAAACTTTATTCAAAAAGTTTTATGTAATAGGAAAACAGTGTTTTTTGGGACAACATCCCCTTAAATATCATCACAATTAATTTGTTAATCGCGGGCAAAGCGAGCGTTTTTTGCTTAGAAATATTAAAAAGAATTAAAATTAATTAAAAAAAAAGATATATAAATCCGAAAAATATAAATTTAAATGATAAATTTCTAAAGCGTCGGATAAAAAAAGGAAAAATAAAAAACTATTTTACACGGATTTTACACAAAGCGAGTGCGCATAGACACTATCCTGTTATAGTACAATTTTTATTAATTCATTTTCATCAAAACGTAATTAACATGATAATATTTAAAAAATTGAAATTCCACAAAAATTAAACTGGGGGGTTGGCGAGCGAAGCGAGCAAGGTGGCGAAGCCCCACTAGTATATATGGGTAGTTCTCTGTGAAAGATAAAAATTTTAAATTTTGCCTAAATACGATACGGATCGGTAGACATGAAATGTACTAGGTTATATGTCAAATTTGCATGTAAATACAGTTATTAGCCATTATTTCATGGTGTTTTCTACATAAGTTCTAGTAGAAGGTCAGGCCCATTCTGAAACTTTACAGCTACTTTTTTACTATAAAAAGGTATATTTTTACTGTATTGAGGTTGTCAGAGTCCGGATCAAACATTCAGATTTTCATATTTTACGGTTTAAAATGCAAAAAAGGTAGCCTTAACATAAATATAGGGCTTTAAAAGTATTTTTGATAAAAATTCCAGAAAATTTCACAAAAAAATGTGTCTGGGTAGTTTTAGTTAAAAATGCATCCCTTAACTTTGACCAGCTAGAACTTGAAGCCAAATGAAGGAATTGCGCTGAAATTTTTTTTGCGTCAGGTACAACATATAGAACACACACACACACACACACACACACACACACATATATATATATATATATATATATATACATATATATATTGTAACGTGGCAGTCCGACTGCACGTTACAAGTGGATAATTTGCGCTGCGCAATAGAGAGGCGACGACAACCTCGCAACGTGGCAGGTCGAGTCGCGAGTAGGCGCATAGGAGGGGGAGTAGTTCGCGCGGGGAGCGCGCGCAGCGCTGGCCCCGCGGCCACGTGTTGCCGCGTCGGGAGAGCTCGCTCTCTTTCTATAAGGATGCCATATTGGACCCGCCAGCTTGAATTTCATCATTTTTAGACTTGATCCATATTTTATGTCATTAATTACTTTTGCATAAACATTTTTAGCCTAATAAGCTCATTCATTTTGAATAATTTCTGTAATGAAACTAAAGTCCTACATCAAGCCGTTGAAAAAATATGTATTATTATTTTTTGAAAAAATAAAATTTTTTTTTTTACAACTAACCATCAGATTTCCTCTTTCTTGAATTTCCGCTTTTATCAGAGCCGGATCCCGACCTGGATCCCGAGCTGGTGCTCGAGCTTGAGCCTGAACTCGAGCTTGAACCTGAACTTGAGCTTGAGCCTGAACAACAGCTTGAGCCTGAACTCGAGCTTGAACCTGAACTTGAGCTTGAGCCTGAACAACAGCTTGAGCCTGAACTCGAGCTTGAGTCTGAACGCGAGCTTGATCTCGCCCTTGAAGATTGTGATAGCTTAATACCCTTGGTTGCTATTACGGATCGTAGAGGAGGCTGTAAATGCTCAACAGCGCTAACAGATGTATTCGACGGTTGGCAATCAGCCCTCGTGCTTGCCGTACTTGTATGGTGATCGCTTGGTATATAAGAGCGATCGCTTCTTACAGAAGTGCGGTCGTTTCTCGAAGATGAGCGGTTGCGGTCGTTTCTTGAAGATGAGCGGTTGCGGTCGTTTCTCGAAGATGAGCGGTTGCGGTCGTTTCTCGAAGATGAGCGGTTGCGATCGTTTCTCGAAGATGACCAATGGCGATCGCTTTTTTTTATGACGAGCGATGGCGATCGCTTTTTGATGACGAGCGATTGCGATCGCTTTTCGAAGACGAGCGATTACGATCGCTTGATGAGGACGAACGTTCGGTTTTCGCAGACGTTGAAGGGCGATCACTTTTGGCTGCCGGCGGAGAGTGAGGGTCCCTGAGTGGCTTCCTAGCTGGTGCTGTGGCTGCGGATGCGGCTTCTGCTGCTTTGGCTTCTGCTGTGGCTGCGGATGCGGCTTCTGCTGCTTTGGCTTCTGCTGTGGTTGCGGCTTCTGATGCTTTGGCTTCTGCTGCGGCTTTGGCTGCGACTGCTGCTTTGGCTTCTGCCGCGGCTTTGGCTGCGACTGCTGCTTTCGCTTCTGCTGAGGTTCTGGCTGCGACTGCTGCTTGTTGCTGCGAGTTTTGCTCCTGTGGAAGCTGCTGCTGATGGTGCATCTCTGATATGGATGATATACTTTTAAACATCTGCTGCATCACACCAATCGACGGAAGTTGCTGCTGTTGTTGCGACTCTGGTGAGGTGGCAGCACCCTCATTCAGCTGCTTCATCGCAGCAGTTAACTCGGCTGGTAGAACTGAAGAATATAACAAAAATAATTAAATTAAAAAAAAAATGTTACAAATAAAATCTAAACTAATGTAAAAAAATAACACTTACACTTTCTCAAAATGGAATCATCATTAATTCCATTCGATGTCCAGGACATCAACTGCCACACCACATTAAAGAGATGGACAATTGTTCTGTAGCCGTTGACCTTCTCAAAAGCTGCCTTCATGCTGTCGTTGATTCCTTCCATCTTCTCACACTTTAAATTGAAGAATGAACTTGAAAACGAAAGAGAAACTTTCCACTTCAATTGCCAAAAGTCCTTCGATTAGCGAAAAATTTCCACTTTCTTCTCATAGAACCTCCCTTAGACACTTCCCACCGGAATTTTCAAAATCTCCTCCCTCTCAGCAAAATTTGACTATCCCTCAATCACTCGAGTACACACCTACGCTTTCTTGGAGAGAGAGAGAGAGAGAGAGAGAGAGAGAGAGAGAGAGAGAGAGAGCGATCATTGTTGACTGTCCATATCTTAAATTTTCATGCGAGAGTCTTCAGCACGTATCCGACTTATCTGTGTGAAAATTCAAAATCCTAGTTCTTGAAACGCACACATGCACATATTAACTTGGCGGATAATCTATCTGCTAATCTGCAAGCAATCAGCCAGATGTGTATACTTGCGCGTAGGCTAGCAAGCGGTCGGGAAAATATGTATGCCTGAGCGAGAAGGGGACGGGTCAGATGTGCATATGTACGCGCAGATAAGCATGCGGGGTCGAGGAAGTACATCTGAGTGCGATTGTGAGAAAGGTGGTCAGATGTGTATACGTACGTGCAGGTAAGCATGCGGAAATATGTATACCTGCGCGCGTGTCGGGCAAGAAGTCCGACAGATACCCGTAAGAGATCTATTGTGCTATGAATAAGATTATCTCCGTATGTAAGCAAGCGGTCGAGGAAATGTATATACCTGCGCGTTTGCCGCACAAGAAGACTTACAGATACCCCTGTGAGATCTATTGAGCGTAAGATTATCTCTTTAAGAATCGACAGTAATTTCAAGTGTGTGTGAAAATTATCTCTGCTCGTGACAATCTAACGTGGAAACAGCTTTAAGGGTTCATCACTTCACGAGAGCGAGCAGATGTGCTTATTATTCTTGTTATTATCTTTCAGTTTAAACTGTGAGAAAGCGGGATTTATTTTTCTCCGATAAATTTATTAGCTTTGGCTGCTATCTTATAAGGATATATTTACACACTTTCCACCACCTACGCTTTTCACACGTTTCTCGAAAATCAGAGAAGGAGGAGCTTTTTCAAGCAAATGTAGGCGCTTCCCTCTCTTTTGGGAGGGCTACAATCTTTCCCTGAGAGAAGAGAGGGTGTTTTAGTATCTTGGAGAGAGAGGGGATCCCTCCTCTTTCATCGGGTACCAAAACACTCTGAGAGGAGAGGGGGTGTTTTAGTATGCCTATGTTCTGGTATGCCTATAACCTATCTACTTAACTGCGCCAGAGTTATCCTCATAAATATTTACAGGTTTCTTAATCTCTACATTAAAATCGTTTAACAAGTCTTTAATCAATAAGATTTCACTCACCGCTTCAGGCATTGCAACATATTCTGCAGCTGTTGACGATTTTGTTACGCTCCCTTGTTTTCTAGACTTCCAATAAATTACATTTCCAAACAGCTTTACAACATATCCAGTCGTCGATTTCCTATCTATACAATCTCCTGCCCAATCGGCATCAACATAACATTCAAGAATATCTACTTTGTCATTTCTCTTAAATCTCAATTTCAAATCTTTAGTTAAATATAAATATTTTAAAACTCTCAAAGCATACTTATAATGCGTCTCGATAAAACCGTTCTGAAAACGACTTAAATAGTTAACACTATCACTTATATCTAATCTAGTTCCTGAACTTATATACAAAAGTGTTCCTATCAAATTTCTGTATTTTACATTTTCATTTAAGTCTTCCGCAGGTTCTAATTTTTAATTTTGCTCCATTGGAGTCTCATATAATTTCGCTTCTTTAATTTGATATTGTCTAGCTAACGATTCAATGTACTTTTTCTGATCTAATGACATTTCATGTTTCTCTTCATCATATTCAATATTAATACCTAAATACGTACTTATCTTACCTAAATCTTTCATTTGGAATCTTTCTTTTAACAAACTTTTAATCAAATCTAAATTCTTTCTATTCTTACAGCAAATTAACAGATCATCTACAAATATAATTAAATAAATAATCTCATCCTTTTCTTTTACATATATAAACAATAGTCATGTTCACTTCTTACAAAACTTAATTCGCTTAAATAGTCACCAAGACACTCATACCACGTTCGTGGACTCTCGCGCAATTCATACAGTGACTTATTTAACATACATACTCCATCAGTACCATCGTCATACCCTTCAGGTTACTTTACAAAAACTTTCGATTTTACGTTCCCGTTCAAAAACGCTGTCTCGACGTCCATTTGCTCAACTAATAAACCATTTTGACAACAATACGACAATAATACTTTTAACGTTTGAGTCTTAGCAACAGGTGAATAAATATCGTCCAACACATTCGTTTATTGGAAACCTTTTACAACTATTCTCGCTTTATAAACATTTTCGCTTTTCTTTGTATAAATCCATTTCAAGTCTAATACCTTTTCATTCATTGGTGTTTCAACTAATTGCCACGTTTCATTTTTCTTTAAACTATCCATCTCTTTATCCATGGCATTTTTCCAAAAACTAGATTCATTACTTTCAATTGCCTGTTCAAAACTTACAGGACTATCGGCGCTACAATAATTTACATAAATACAATCGCTATATACATGGTTATCATCAAATCTACTAGGCTTTTTAATCTCTCTTTGAAACCTCTTTATTTCAGGTACTTTTCCTTTATCATTAGTTTTACTTTCCTTACTAGACTCGAGAGTCGTAGTATGGGAAGGTAAATTTTCATTTTCATTGTCAAGATTTTCACTTGAGTTCTCACTTTCGAATTCCTCATTTAAACCTATGTATTTGATGTCTTCTTCAACTACATCAACGTGTCTTGCTCAATGACTCTATCTCTAATGAAAACTCTATACCCTGTTGCATCATAACCTACCAAAGTTCCTAAATCAGCTTTCCTAGCTCATTTTGAATTTCTTTTGCTTTCTGGCACCCTAACAAAAACTTTGCTGCCATACATTTTCAAATATTTTGTATCTGGCTTCTCATTAAAAAATATCTCATAAGAAGATTTGTTTCTTTCATTCATGTTTGCAATCGTTCTATTTTTCAAATAAGCTGCAGCGCAGACTACTTCTGGCCAGTACTTCTTTTCTAATTTAGCCTCGGCTAATAAACACCTAGCACTATCCATAATTGTCCTATTGTACCTTTCCGCAGTAACATTAAATTCATGTACATACGGTGGACATGGTTCTAATTCAATTCCCTTTCCTTTAAATATTCTATACATATTTTTATTCAAATATTCGGTGCCATTATCACATCTCAATTTCTTAATTTACTCAATTTCTCAATTTCTTAATTTACACAAACTTATCATATACTTCATCTTTAGACTTAATAGGATAAACTTTAGCAATCTTACTGTAATCGTCAATAAAAGTAAGAAAATATTTTTCTCCTTTATAACCTTCAGAATGAGGCCCATTTAAATCTGTGTGAACTAATTCTAAAATTTCTCTTGCCCTTTTCCTGTTATTATCAAATGGTATATTGTGCATTTTATTCTCTATACACGTAGCACATTTAAAATGATCTGACTCTATTACTTTGGGTAAACCTACCAATACATCATTTTTACACATAGTATTTAAATAATTAAAATTTACATGACCTAGCGTTCTATGCCATTTCTCTTTTAAAGTCATTTTATCCTTATCTCTTTTAGTTGTCAAATTTGCTTCAAGATCATTTTCTAAATAATTCGTCATTCTATAAATTCTATTCTTTTTCCAAGCTACTGCTACTAAATTATTATTTTTATAAATTTTAGCATTTTCTCCAATTAATAGAGCTTTATGATTGTCAGTTACTTTTGCAAAACTAATTAAATTCCTATCCATATCTTTCACATAAAAAACATTTTTCATTTCGATATTAGTTACATTTCCATTAAACGTTTCAAACTTACTATTTACATGTCCTACTTTGGTTGCTTTCAAAATTTTACCATCTCCTATTTTGACATTAATCGGTTCCTTTAATACAATAAAATCGCTAAAATAATTTTCGTCATTTATTACGTGGTCCGAACACCCACTATTCAAAATCCAATCAATTCTATTTACATTACCGTTCTCATTATTCGCAGAATTAATCTGTGCTGACGCGCTAAATGCCGTACTGTTGTTGTCCGTCTGTTGGCCTTGGCTGCCGCGCTGCCCGTAGCCGCTGCCGCCGCGCCGGTTGAAATTTCCACGATGCTGGCTGCTCCCGCGTCCGCCGCGTGCGCCGCCTCGCCGCTGCGAGTAGCCTCTGTTGTTTCCCCCTCCTCTTTGTGGCGCGCGACTCTCCCGGCCGCCTCCTCGCTGTGGCGCGCGATTCCCGGAATTGTTTTTCGTCGGGCAATCGTATTGTATGTGTCCTATACCACCACATACAAAGCATGTCTTTTGATTTTCCACTTTTCTTCCTTTTTCAAATACAAAAGCATTCGACTTTGAATTTTCACTATCACCGATTCTTTTCTTGAATTCTAATTCCAACTTTGATTTCACAAATCCTACAGGTTTTGTCCTTTTCCGGTAATGCATTTACTATATCAACTATATGCGATAAACTTTCTGGCAGTGCTAATAAAATATAATTCAAACTATCTTCCTTCATTACATTTTCCCCTGCAGTTCGTTCACAAGTTTTTCAAAATTATTATAAAAGTCTATCGGGTTTTCACTTTCTTCCATTTTCAAGTCGTGTAACTTTCTTTTACACAATAGTTTCACTGCACTGCTTTTAATCAAATAATTCTAGTCTAACTTGTCAATCATTTTCTTGGCACTTTCTTCTGAAATAATCAATTCTAATTGCGTATTTGTCATACTGTTCACAATATAATTTTTCGCTCTTATTTCTTTCTTTTTCCAATCAGCTTCCAATATTGTTTCCGGCCTTTCTTCATTTTCGATAACTTCGTTACACTCTTTGAGTTCCAAGAATAACTTCAATTTATACTTCCACTTGTCATAGTGTGTGCCGTCAAATACTTGTAGTGTGAATCCTTTGGCCTTGAGATTTATTTACTGTCATAGCAAAGCTAAGTCTTACTGGAAATTGCCTTCTAACCATACCAAATGGTATTTTATCTAGTGATGGAGCTAAATGGAATATTTTCCAGTAATAATTTCTGTAATTATTGCACCTTTTTTTAATATTAATTGATGTGGTGGCAATCCATTAGATATTAATAAATTTAAAAATTCTGTAAGTATTGTGTTTGTCTATTTGTCATTTGCGTCTGACTTGTTTATTAATGCTCAGTCCGCTATAGTTAAACAATCACGAATATCATCCTTTGAAAAAAAAGTAAATTAGAAAAATATTGTAATTATACTTTTGAAATATTTTCATTATTTACCGACCTCTCTGCTTTGAAGAGCAAAAACAGACGGAGCTTAAAAGCACTGTTTAGCTATTTATATAAAAAGTGGCGCATGCGTGGACTGTTTATACAAACATCGACTCAATATGGAAATCGACGTAGTTTAAAGTGACTTGTTTATTAAAGCTCAGTCCCCTATAGTTGAAAATTAATGAATATCATTCTTCGAAAGGAAAAGTAAATTAGAAAAATATAGAAATCATATTTCATAAATATTTTCATGTTTTACCGACCTCTCCGCTAAATTCAATTTTATTTTCTTAAAACGTTAATTTTGAATTTATGCTACTGTTTTAATGAATTAAAAAATATAGATCAATCATATAATTTAAAATTCAAATCCTAAAAAAATTATTTACAATCTACATGTCAAAAAAAAGTTCCATTGAAATACAACCGAGCGAGCGTTAGCGTGCGAGGTGATTATTTCTAGTTAAGTTATTAAAACTTTTTGAAGACAAAGTGCACAAAGTATTATCTAAAGCATTTTAGTGCATGTGTAGTAGATTTTGCAAAAATCAAACCTAAACTTCTAACTCTGCTATGCTGTAAAATCATTACTTACTCCAAGAAGAATCAATCTCACTAGAACTTCAAGGCAAAAATCTGCTTTGTGTTTCATGATTCTCTTACATCTAATCTGAATGTTCTAAAACTAAAAAATAAGTTCAAATGTCTTATTATAAGCATGTAAACGGATGGATGAATGATAATGGTATTGTTAAGATATACCATTCAACTGGTCTGATTAGGTTTTAGTGGGTTTTCCTAATCCTTGCAACAAATGTTGGACCATATGTAATTTCCCCAGAAATCACAAGGAAATATCGTCTAGAATAGTGTAGCTAGCATTAGTTGAAGTGAATATTGAATTAGCTTGGATAAGAACAAACTTATATTTATTGAATTGAATATTGTTTGTTACGAAATGTTTGATTCAGAACCGAATGCATTTTTGTGAGGGCGTGTTGGAATATGCCATAGAGACTGAATACTTGTGGCATGCCTATAGCAAAAATGATTCTACGTTCAGAGTATGTTTCATAAACAAAACTGTAACTTTAGCATATAGAAGGAGTGGGAAGCTGTATGCCTAAGCCCCATAACCCTTATACGATAGCTAGTCTCTGCCAGTCAGTCGTACTATAAAAACGTAACTTCCTCGTGCATTTTGAATAGAGATATTTTTATTAAATCTTAGCCAAAACTCTGTTCATTTAACACCCATTTCCAAGATTTATTTTATATAAAAAATAAGATAGTTGTACTTTTCAAAATTATTCTTTTAATGCTTACTTGCCGTCCCGTTGTCTTATAATCTACGATGTATATAAAGTCAATCATATGGATACGAACTAAAAACAACTTATTGATTACTTAACGATCAATACCCACATAAATATGAAAATTTATCGCCTTTTCAATCGAAACAGATCTTAAAGAAAAATTATCAAAGTAAAATAGTACATATTTACATTAAAATGTTAAATGGAAAAGTTGTAGATCATTGAAAAATACAACTTTTTTCCTATTGACATCAAATCATAAAAATGCTTATGACTCGAGTATACAGCCAAAAATCGATTTTTTACAGCTAAAAACCAATTATTTGCCATAAAACATTACGGATTTACGTTTTACATGAAAATGTTAAATGTAAAAGTTGTAAACATTTTGCAAAATACAACTTTTTACCGTGGAAAACATTTTTTTTAACTCTTTTTGACATACGAAAATGTCGTGTTCCCTAAATTAGAGTCTATAAGAGGCCGACCAAATGGGTCTAATTTGAAAGCAGTTGGACTGATTAAAAAACCTAAGACTGTGCAATTGTACAAGGATCTTGTTGATTTCACAAAAGTTTGCATGATTTTCAAATGAATACTCAAAGAGGATGTGTTAGGCTTAACCAATGTGTTAGGCAATTACGTTATTGTAAAAAGAGACTTAAAAGAAAAACTTCCATGTTGGATACATGCTGAAGAGATTGATATTATTGTATGTAAGTCTTTTATGAAAACAAATGCATACGACTATCCAGTCCAGTTAATTAAAACTGATTCAAAAAAAGTTGAATGTTCAATATGTAATAAAGATCTCGATCTCGATATGTCGATTGTATGCGAACAATGTTTAGTGTGGATGCATTATAAGTGTATCGGTCTGAAAAAATCACCTCCCAAAAAAGTCGATTATTTTAAGGAATGTCAAGAAATGTAATATTGAACTAGCGCGCCACGCGCGGCCTTACGGCACGCAAAACACTCGCGCTTCGCGTTTTGCGTATAAGGCACGACCGCTGACGCTCGCGCTTCGCGTTCGTAATGCCTGTCGGCACTGATACAGTATTATCATGTTTTTATTTCAATATTGTTGTCAAAGTTTTGATTGGTATTCTTCTGGCGGTTATCAACACTATCATCAAAACTACTGGAAAATTAATAACTTATTTGTATTTGTATCAATTATTTATTTTTGTTTGTAGATATTCTAAAAATATATCTTATTTTAATTTTATTTTATTGTAATTTCAGATAAATAATACAACACTTTTGTATCGCAGTTTTCAAGAGGAAGTAAACAAAAGGATAATATTTCGTTTGTAGGATTACAATTAGAATATTAGAAAATTGATTGTTTAGGTATTTAACATCGGTTAGAGGGATGTGGTAAGCTACTTAGAGCTTTTCTTCAATCTCAGCAATTTTCTTTATTGAGTTTAGGTTTTTCTAGTTCAGTATATATACTTGAATTTTGAAAGTGAATTGTACTGATTCAGCTTAAAAGATTTAATTAATATAGCGTACGTCGTTATATGATGCCAATTTACACGGATTGTATTCGGCGATTACGTATTTCCTAAATTAAGCATTTTTTATAATTTAATTTAAAAAGTGGTTTAATTATGAATATATGTATGAGATAAAGGCCAAAATATAACTTTCAGCTTTTAATAATATAGGAAAATTGCTGAAAATAATTGGGTTGGATGGGGCATCTTGCACCGAAGTTATTATTGAATTAATGTATCAAGCTTTTAGGGTTATGTATGTCAAAAAGAATTAAAAAAAATGTTTTCCACGGTAAAAAGTTATATTTTGCAAAATGTTTACAACTTTTACATTTAACATTTTCATGTAAAACGTAAATCCGTAATGTTTTATGGCAAATAATTGGTTTTTAGCTGTAAAAAATCGATTTTTGGCTGTATACTCGAGTTATAAGCATTTCTATGATTTTGATGTCAATTTGAAAAAAGTTGTATTTTTCAATGATCTACAACTTTTCCATTTGACATTTT
>QLYP01000326.1:4956-72136 GCA_016647725.1 Nasonia giraulti
TCTCTCTCTCTCTCTCTCTCTCTCTCTCTCTCTCTCTCTCTCTCTCTGCCTGCTTCTACTCAAAGTTTTTGTATTTTTTTAATTTTTTGGTTTTACATAATTTGATTCTATTATTTTAATTTTATTAATCTACAATCTATTTCTTTTTTATATTTTAAGATCAATATTTTTCTTTAATTTTTATAGAGTATCATTTCTTTTTCTAGTCTTTTTTCCCATAAATCTTGTATTCAATTTTTATAATATGGCTTTAAGTTATTTTTATAGAATTTTCCTCGCTCGTTTTTCGTTTCTATATCTATTAACAAATATGTATCAATTCCGACTTTTTTGTGAATCTCGTAGGGTCCTTCGTACAAATTAAAGAATTTCGCCGTTGGATACATATAATGCCTTAATTATTACTTTATTACCGATTTATAGTTTGAAATGCTCCACGTAAGCATTCTTTTTTGCTGCGCGTTTCAAAGCGATTCAGTGAGCTTGCTCGCATGCAAGCGATATTATTTTTTCATTAGATATTAATTCGATTTTGGGCGGTATGAATAAATATTTTGCTCACATTCGTGTGGGTTTTCGGCCGAAGTGTGATTCTGTTAGTGTGAAGTTCGTAGTTTCGTGATGCGTTTCGTTTATTATATTTCGTATGATTTTTACGTATTGTGACCAACCTTTGTGTTTGTCACTTACGGAACGTACGGAAAAATCGTCCTAACTCTTTATGTATTCTTTTGACAATGTTTTGACAATATCTTAAACACACACAAATTATAACTTGTTTACTTTATACTATATTTATTTTGAATTGTACAACACAATGTACAGAAATAAACCTTATTTAATCTAATATAATCTAATCTAGGCGTTCCTCAAGTGTGCTTTGTTTTTTATCTAAAATGGCGGCACTCTCATAGACTTCAGCCATCTTCCATTTAAACTCTTTCTTCCCTATGTCTGAGTAATGATCATCATGTAATTTCTAGATTTCTTTCAGTACAGCTAATGAACGTCTATTACGGGTTGTTCCGGTGCCTTCAGCCATTTTGAAAAATAAATAGTAAGACCTCAGACAAAGCTAAAAATAGGTTGCTAAACTGTTTAGTAATATGTATTTAGAAAAAAATGTTGCCATACATTTTATATATTTCATTCAGTTATGTGTTGTGATTGTTGAGATTGCCATATAGATAAAGAGTGTATCGTGTCAGATGATATTCGAGAGATATTATAGCAGGTTATATGCTGTTTCACGTAGTGTTAACTTGCTCATCCCGTCCGTTATTTTCGAGAGTTCGAGTTCGAACGAGTCTAGTCTTTCATTGACTTTCTGGAATTTATTAGCCGTGTGTGGCGATATTTTTCAATTATTTTGATTGTCTCGGTTTCTCGTTCGAGTAAGTCGTTTAACTCTTTTTCTAGACCGATGACACGCTTGTCGAGTTTTAATACATTCTCGTGGCAAGTATTCACGTTGCGTTCTAATTTTACAAGATACTCATGATCTCGATCATTGCGTTTTGATAGCTCCCAAATGGTTTTACATAAGATGTCGAGTCATGTATGTAGCTGCTGCTCCGCGAGCGGTAATTGTATCAGGGGAATCATTGAATGCTTGTAACTCAAAAGTATTTAAAAATCAAGTTAATTGTGAAGGCATTTTAATGATATCCTTGTACACTGTATCTCCCTAATATAGAACTCAGGTCCCTGTCCGAGCGCTAATGAAACGGTCCGGTTTATGTTGATCTTATGTCCACATCTGAGTGTTACTGGCTCAGTCGAGGCAGGGATCAACAATCCTGTCCACGAAAGAGTAAGATGAAAGGGTGGGAGGTGGATGAAATAAGGTTGGAAAGACTTTAATTAGAAAAGATAATAATATGAATATTTGTGCATAATATACAGAAGATCGCAAACTGATGTTCTGTTTGGAGAGAGGAATAATCCACAAGATAACCTTAATAGTATCGAATCCTATGATGCAGGAACGAGAGCGCTATGCTCGTTGCATACTATTGGTCGATTAGTCGGTAGATTAGAACAACAGTTCATTGGCCTGATTCATGTATCAGGGAGCGAATCAGTGACTCCATCAGCGTAACAGAGCTCTTTATATGCCCGGGGCTATTCATCTCTCCAATGCCTAATACCCACACGCCATTTACCTGCGCTTAGGCAGATTATTACATAGTTTGTAACACCCCGCACAAGCTCCGCAAAAAATTTATAAATATTAAATAATAAATTATATGAAACAACATTTTAGATTATACAAAAGCATCTTATGCTCCCCCACTCCCAATACGAAGCTACGCGCCACAGCTGACGCTGAGACAGCTAAGCTCAAGCCAGCCAGCGGCAACAGCGGCAAGCAATAAATATTCTAAATAGTACGTATACTTACCTTTTCAACCGACGGAAGTTCTAAATGATTTAGGAAATTCTACAAGTCCACTCTTTAACAACATTCTTCTAAAAGTTATGATAAAAGGAGTTTATTTTTTGAGTTGCGAATATGAAAAGCGCGATTACAAGGATTCCCCGTGCGCATATATGAGCACACAAAGAATTTTTACACCGATAGATTGAACATATGTGTTAATTCTAAGTATGTACACTTGTATAGTGTATATAATTAATGTATATAATCTACACGTGTACAAAAAATCTGTGCATAAAAAGATGTTTTGCACGAATGTAACAGTATTACGCGTAAAATATCCGCACCGATAGATTAAATACATGTGTAAATTTTAAGCGTACAGTGTAATCGTGCACGTTGCAGTTGTATACAAATAACATGCATTATAAAATCATGTGAAGATCCATCGTGTACATTCTGATTATGTCGAATTTCACTAGTATCATTTTTATACATTCTTGACAAGAATAGGTTATACGATTGTGTAGAGTTTTTTGGTGTAGTACAATCTTTAAAAATGCGCGTAGGATATTGGTGTGCAGTAAAAAACAGTGTAAAATTTTTCTGTGTAGCAAATATGTGTGTAGAATAATTTGGTGTAGTGTTTAGGGTTATTTTTGTGTAGAGTTTGACCAGCGTCGTTATAGTAAGACTATCTATGATATACAGACCTACGTCTTCTCCCAGCGCATTCCTATCCTGTGTAGATAATGAGTACACCTACCTCTCATTCAAGATCTGTTAACGGGTAGACCTAAACAAGTCTTAGCGTATAAGTTATCAATGTTTTTTAGATTATGTGACAAATAGTGCTTTGAGTCTAAAATGAAGATCAGCCGAAATGGTGAAATGAACAGATTTTCTCCGCAACCCAAATTGAAGTAGGGTCACACGTAGAGAAATATAATAATTGTTTTTTTATACTTACTTTAATGTCTTTGGTTTTCTTTGTTCGATCTTCAATGAAGTGAGATTTTTTTTTATCGTAATGCTTTGTTAAGGGTCTAGACGATACAGATGATGTAGGTAAAGAAGATACTGATCCGTAACTGGCCAGACCTCGCTGTTTTCGCCTCTGTTTTGAGCCATTTCCAAGAAGTTTTAATACCTTAAAAATATCAAAAAATGTAAAATATAGTACTTATAATGGTTTAGATAAAATTTATGAAAAATTTGTTTACAACAGGAATCTTTTTATGTCAAAATAAACTGCAAAATATTAATCTTATCAGTGTTGTTATAGTACCTCGAAAGCAGGTAAAAGTTCGAATCCCATGTATTAGTTTATGTAATGTTTCAGAAATTATATTCTTAGAATCGATACAAATATTTTACAAATTTAAAAGAAGTATTTTTCTTTTATTCAATTTATTTTCAAACTTAAATAACTTGTTTGCGTTCTATGGTAATTTTTTTTTTAGGCAATTTATACATTTTCGTGATATTTATTGATTTTATGCTTATTACATTACAATGTTTGTGCTTTTTTTTGTCAAAAATGTTTTACTTCTAAATACGAATTCAAAAGCAATAATTTTATCGATTGTACACTGAAATATTCTTGGAAAAGCTGCTGCACGTAGCACAAGCAGCAACTGTACTACGCTAGTATCAGAAAAATGTGGTTCAGCTGCTGTGAGTGCGACGACAGTTCCACTTTGCAAGAACTGCTGTCCCGTTTTGACTGATATAGTGTGGCTGTTGCGCCGAAACGGGGCAGCCGCTGCACTAAATTTTCGTAGCGATGAGCTAGTCGCCTTAGTGCACCATTCGCTCAGGCTGATCAGCAGCAGCCTCGAGAATCTTTCAGTGTATCTCTTTGGAATGGTGTAACGTCACAACTATTTTTCGTGATTTTTCAAAATTTGGAATTATTCTTCACAAAATCATGACCCACGAACAACATTTTCAATTGTACGATTTCTATATTTTTTAGCATAAAAGTTCAAATCTTTTCTCCGATGCACTGAAAAACTTTTTTTAGATCATTCATACGTAACTTATCCTCGATCGATACCCTCCGACAAAAATTCTAAACAGCATATAGTCTAAAAGTGCTAAAGCGATACTTTAGAATACATTTTCTCAATTAGCGTGTCATGCGTGGCCTTGCTGTGGCTTACTACCTTGCATCGCGAATGCATGCTGCGACCTTAGAAAAACTGACTGCGTCAGCTCAGTGCAAGCCCTTTTATGGAGAAAGATAGATCTATTCCAAAAGAGAAGAATTGACAATGTTGGATTTAAATATTGGTGCCCCTACCCAACTCAACCGGCTACCCTTGACACCCCCTAGATGGCTCCTACAATCACTTGAACCCCTCCTTTCCCCTCCACTCTCAGACCCAAGCAGCTCCCTCGCCGCTTCCTCAAACTAGTGCAGTCTAAGCCACCATCCGGGACAGACGCCGCGCTACCACAATCTACAACGTTTCACTTAAGTCACATCACGCGAACTCGCAGTTGTCGTTTCTTGACCCCAAAACCAACAGACAAGATTGTCAGTTTTTTGAAAAATCGCCCGGCTCAACTGCCTTTGAGCTTTTAGGTACGTTAAGAAATTTCGTAAATAACGCGGCAAGGCTGTACGCTAAAAGAGAGAGAAAACTCGCGGTCTTGTATTCACAATTTGTGTTGCCACTGAAGAGAGAAAAGAGTCAAAAAGAGGGACTGTATCTTCACGTCGCATTCTTGAGTCGGCTAGCTGCGATAGTTATGTTTAACATTGTATATACAGCTCTGAGTGACATACTATAATATTTGAATATTTGAGTTAAAATATAATTATTAGGAAAGATGCGACTTGATTAAAGCGATATATATATTTAATTAATTTACTAGCAAAGAACGCTTCCTTCGCTCGCAGTTAACTAATGTTGGTTATTATACTTTGTTGCAGAGTATGTTTGGAAAAAAAATAGTTAAAAATTATGTTCGTATAAAATATGTTAACATATTGTTTCATCATTTCAATATAGTCTATGCTGAGATTATATTAAAAAATCACTTTTTTAACAAAAGCATGATTTTCACGTTTTCGTAACTATTAAGCGGGCGTTAATTAAAAAAAGTGAAAAATTTTAGCAGACGTTTTTCATTTTTTTTTGCCCAGCGAACAAATGAAACATTCCCGCTAAAATGTTTCAATGAAAATAGTCAATGGTTAACATCAAATATACGTATATGTGTGTATGTGTGTAAACGCGGAAAGCAGTACATGCATTACAAAAAATATGGTATGTATCCTAAACTCCACACTCGGCCTAAAAAAGCCCACTTTACGCCCTTGGTACACAATATACTATTTCGATATATTGTCAAATCTACACTATATTAAAACAATAATATAAGCAATTTCGTAAAAATTCACCATCAGAATTAGTGAATCATCCCAGAATGATAATTATTTCATGTTAAGTATGTGGCAAAAACATGAATACATTATACTACTGCGATAGAATGAATGAGATTAGGTTAACTTTTTATATAAAAAATGGTTTACAAAAAGTTACCGGGTCATAAAACATTTCACGTAAATCAGCTATATTTATATGCACACACACACATACACGCGCGCGTGCGCGCGAGTAAGCCTGACACAAATATGCTCCGTGGACCAAAGCAGGCCACCACGTTTGTCGTGCGGTACGACCTGTAAGCTGCCAAAAGGAGATCCTAGGTGGGGAGGCAATCTGAGGTTGCGAGCCAATGTGACCTGAACCACCTTTGGCTCCCGCTGGCGGCAAGACGGAAAGCGGGTCACATAACAAGTACCGGTCAATCGGCTAAGGCGAGTGCATGATACTGTTTGATGTCTGCCAGAAACTCTCCAAAGAGCCAAGCACTTTGTTCGGGGCGGGAGATTCGAGAAAGTGGAGGTGGGCTAGGGCAGTATCGCGTGCTATACTCTGGTATGATGTTCCCAGTCTGGTACCGCTTACAGTCATGTGTTGGGGCCATGTTAGGTGCCTCCATAGCCGGGGGGATCAATAGTGGTCAGACACATACCGGAATAAAGACTATTATCGAGCATGGAAAATTTAACCGAGCAAGGAGAAGAAGCAGGAAAGGAGCTCTCGAGATCTGGAATACAATCTGGGATACTGAGCGAGAACGAGAAAGCATACGGGAAAAGATCCGAGACAGGCTGGACTATATGGATAATGTTGTGTCTAACGCATCCAACATTCATAAGTCTGTTAGAAGCGATCAGATGTCACCGAACCAGCAGCATATCCAGAAGCAGGACAAGGTATCACAGACGATAGAAGCATCAAACGCGGTGACGACAAGAACGCTAAATAAGCGTAAGGCAATGTGACCAAGTCAGGTAGAAGAGCGACAAAAAAAACTAGGCTAAAAGAACGAGGAAAAATAAGGAAGTAGCCCTTATGGAAGTCGCATCCAAAATCCAATCACAGGTGTCTGGAAGAAAAGGCAGACCCACCCTGGCAGGAAGTTATTACCAAAAAGAAGAAAAAGAAAGAAAAAGAGAGGAAAGAGGAGTTACGCAAAAGCACTGGTGCAAAACAAAAATGGCACTATAAAACCACGAGAGAGACTCACCAGGCCTGATGCACTTCTTATAAAAGCTGCTGAGGAAATTCGTACGCTGATATTTTGAGGAAAATAAAAGCAGACCCTAATCTGACAGTGCTTGGTAACAGCGTAAATAAGATACGCAAAACGGTGGAAGAAGATCTTCTTTTGGAGCTACGACGCACCAAAGAAGTGAAAACGCAGGAACTTCAAGAAGCGGTTAAAGCGGTGCTGGTAAAAGAAGCCACAATCAAGAGTCTTCAGCATAAAGTCGACTTTGAAATAAAAAAACCTGGATATGCTCACCTTTAAGCAGGATATTCTAGAAGCCCTAAGTGGAGAGTTTCCAGAAGAGAAGGAAGTAGTAGAGGAGACGTCCGTAAATACTCTTCGGAAAACTTATGGGGATACGCAGACTGCCGTCGTACAGCTGCCTGTCCAGATTGCATAAAAGGCAATTGCACAGGGAAAGCTCAAAGTAGGTTGGGTTAATTGCAGAATCAGGGAGAAGTCAAGAGACACGATCACCTAGATGCTATGAATGCCTGGGTTTTAGCCATATCACAAAAAGGTGTACAGAGACGTATGACAGAAGTAAAAGCTGTTTTAAGTGCGAAACGGAAGGACATGCAGGGAAAAGTTGCACGAACGCGCTGAGTTGCATTCTCTGCCGGGAAAAGGATGGAGAATCAAAGAGTGACCATGCAGCTGGTAGCTATACATGCCCAGCCTACCGAACTGCATTAAAAGTACTGAAAAACCAACAAAAATGAAGATTATGCAGATAAATCTAAACCACTGTGAGCCAGCACACGATCTGCTTAATCAGTATGTCCGCCAGAGAGAGGTAGACGTAGCTATTGTGTGCGAACAATATAAGGATCTAGACGAGCCATTGTGGGAAATGGACACTACGGGTAAAGCAGCAATCTGGGCATGTAGAAACGTTACTTTCTGTAAAAAAAAATGAAGATCCGTGAAGAAGGATTTATATGGGCTAAGGTAGCAGATGTTACTGTTAACAGCTGCTACGCTTCACCTAACGCTCCAATCGAGCAGTTCGAACAACTGCTAGATCGGCTCATACAAGACGTAGTCGGGAGGAAACCAATACTGATTGCAGGCGACTTTAATGCGTGGGCTGTGGAGTAAGGCAGCATAAAGACTAATCACCAAGGACGAGCACTCCTGGAAGCATTTGCTCTCATGGATTTGATCCTAGTTAACCAAGGATGCACCCACACATTTAGAAGAGGAGACGCAGGGACTATTGTCGACCTGACGTTTGTTAGTAGCAGCCTTATCGGCTCAGTTGATTCATGGACAGTAACTGAACACTACACACATAGTGATTATCAGGCCATAATAATAAAGGTAGGAATAAAAAAAAGGGGACCCAGCGCGAGTACAACGACAAATGGAGTTAGTTGGAAAACGAAGGATTATGATAAGGAGATGTTCCTGTTAGCACTAGAAGAAATGCAACTGTCTTGAATGGCGAACAGCAAGGCGGAGCAGGTGACGGTAAACATCACCCAAGCATCTGACGCTGCAATGCGACGAAGAGTGGCATACAGCAGACGACCACTAGTATACTGATGGGACAAGGAGATTGCAAATGCAGGTAGTAAGTGCCACTAGACAAGAAGACGAGAACAACGGGCAAGGAATAAATACTATAAAACTGGTATAGGCCTGGAAATAATAGATGCCCGCGGACAAGAAATGAAGGATGCTAAAAGAAGTCTTAAGAAGAAAATCCGCGAAAACAAACGGCGGTGCCTGAAGGAATTACAGGTGGAGGTCAAACAAGACCCTTGGGGTCGACCATACAAGAAAATAATAAAAAAGATTAAAGAAAGCTACGTGCCCCCTCCAAAATGCCCGGAGCTATTACACCGGGTAGTGACCACGCTGTTTTCCAGGCAACTGCAAGAGCTAAGTTTCATTGAAAGAGGTATAAATGAAGAGGCAATCACACCGATCTTGATTGAGAAATTGTTAGCCGCCTGCAGAAGGGTAGGAAACAACAAGGCCCCAGGGCCAGATAGCATTCCAAATATTGCGTTAAAGCATGCCATATATGCTCATCCAGAGGTCTTCGTAGACTTGTACAATACATGTCTAGAAGAGAGAACATTTTCCATAAACTGGAAAAAACAGCGACTAGTGCTTCTGCCAAAGGGAAAGAAACCACCCCAGGAGCCCTCATCATAAAGACCGCTCTGCATGCTGGATACTCCAGGCAAGATCCTAAAACGAATGATCTGCGTCAGAATGGATCATTTTATAGAAGGAAAAGGTAGATTAGCGGAACACCAATATAACTTTAAAAAGAAGCGTTTAATCCTGGACGCAGTTAGTCTAGTGATTGACACTGCACAAACAGCGATAGAGGGGAAAAGATGGAAGAAAGGAAAAAAGATGTATTGCGCTATAGTTACATTGGATGAAAAAATGCATTCAATTCGGCCAGATGGAGTGAAATACACGAGGCACTCCGGAATCAGGATGTGTCCTTATATATAAGAAGGATAATGTCCGACTACTTGAAGGACAGAATTCTATTATATGACACCGAGGACGGTACCAAGACATATACAGTTATAGGAGGCGTCCCTCAAGGGTCAGTACTTGGCCCACCGACTTGGAACATCATATATGACAAGGTACTAAAGCTACAATTACCTGATGGAGCAACAGTCGTAGGATTCGCTGACGACATAGCAGTAGTGGTAGTAGCGAAACATAAAGGAGAGTTGATAGACATAGCTGAAGAGTCAACCCGAATAATACACGAATAGCTAACAGAGACGGGACTGGAACTAGCTAGTCACAGCACGGAAAATATCCTCATTTCCAGTAGGAAGAAGATGGAGGAAATCATACTGACGGTGGATGGACATGATTTCGTTTCTCAACCAACCATCAAATACTTGGGTATCACCATCGATGCAAGACTAAGTTTTAAACAGAATCTGGAAATAGTCAGTGATAAAGCAGCAAAAGTTGGGGCTGCCCTATCACGATTGATGCCGAATGTAGGAGGGCCATCTCAGAAGCGAAGGTTACTCTTAGCCAGTGTAACCACATCGATTATGCTATATGGAGCCCTAATATGAAATCGTATGCACGAAAGTTGACTACTGTGTATCGGCGAAGTGCACTAAGAGTGGCGTCCGCTTACCGTACGGTATCGGACGATGCTGCCTGCATTATAGCAGGTATGCCATCCATTGACCTTTTAGCGTTGGAAAGAAAGGACGTATTCGAAGCCAGAGACGATCGAGTGTCAAAAGCCAGAAATAGATCTGGGATGCCGCATACGTGTGTATGTGCGACGCAGAAAATGAAGGATGACCATAGTGATGACGACTACATCAACCAGAAGTACGTAAAGCCTTTCGCTCCCCTGCGAAGCATTGCATGACGGTGGTACCGCGGGGTTTAGGGGCATAGAAGGCGTTCCTTTTTACGGTTGGATGTTTTTTTACCTGGCCGTAGATAGGATGGGTTTAGTCGGTGGGAATTCGACACGTTATGGATGGGGCTGTTTCGACGACTCTATAAACAAGGTCATGCTATGGTCTTTCTAAGATTTTCTCTAATACCTTCTTCTCAGAGAGAGAAACACACATACACACATACCTGTTGTACCTTATTCCTTTACTTGGTTTCGAGTTATAGTTGGTCAAAGTTAGGATTTCAAACAATTTTTGCACTTTCTGCCTATGTTCAATGATTTGTAGCTCATTAGAGATGCAGTTTTAACTAAAATATTCAAATCCTTCTTTTCGTGATATTTTCTAAATTTTCCAATAAAAATATTTTTAATATATGTGTGTGTTGAGGCTACCTTATTTGTATTTAAACCTTTAAATATGAAAATATGAATGTTTGATCCGGACTCCAAGAACCTCAATACAGTAAAAAAATGTGGATGTCTCGGGGACAGCCGATAGAAGTGTATACTTAAATAGATGGTATAAAATTTTAGAAAATTTTGAATAGTTTCGTTGCCAGAAAATTAAATGTATACGAAGTGAGAAATGCACTAGTCTTAGTCAGCCTAGTCTTCGCAGTGGGACTGCAAATGTACTTCATAGTCTTCGATGCAAGAGTTCAAAATTTATATACTATTGTTTTCGCGACACAGCTAAAATGAATTAGTCAGTTTAGTAGAAATATACAAGGATAAATTCAACTGTGACTTTTTTGATAAATTTTCACAATATTTTGATTTAGTGACTTTGATACGCTAATCGCCAACATTTTCTTATTTTCCAACTTAATCGCCACTTTGTCAGAGAGTTAAAAAATCTCAGGTAAACTAATCATTGATCAACTAGTATATTTAGGATAGGCAAAATATAATACGAATAAAAAAAATATAATAAGAATAACAGTATCTTACGATATTTTATGACACAACGTGTGTAATACGAGATTTAGAGAGTGCATTTTTGCACGAGCGTGCGGTAAATCGAGGTTTACGCCAGGGCGTGTCATACAGTGATAATGTTTACCGCAAGAAGTCAATATAGTTTACCTGCAAACCTTTTGCGCATATTAAAAAAGTTACGTCGTCTAGTTGACGCAAAAAATTGAAGCGCCCTGAAAAGGCTCCGCTATATTAGCGCGTCCGAAATTTAGCGGAAAAAACCGAGAAAACCCGATAGCCACTTGCAGCGTGTGTAAATATGTGCGGTTGATTTGTAAGCGGAGAGTTGAGCTGTGCGAGCATGCTAATATGCGCGTGGTGGGGGGAGAGAGCTGCCGCTGTTTTCGTGACGATCAGTCTGTCGCGCCGCCTTGTCGGTCGCCGCTCACCGATTCACTCCTCAGTAAAACGTGTACCTGGAGAGCCTATACAAGTATTCACTTCAAAATTACCTTTTTATAGTACAAAATTAGCTGTAAACTTTCAGAATGGGTCTGACCTTCTTCTAGAAGTTATGTAGAAAACAAACATGATATAATGGCTAATAAGTGGTTTTTTGTAAATTTGACACTTATAACCTAGTACACTTCATGTTTATCGATACTAACAAAGTTACGCCACCACTAAGCTTTAAGTACAAGTAGAAAAGCAGTTCACAACAAGTAGTTTACCACTACCGATGTTGGGCTTGGCTCGTAGCAACATATCATGATATAATTTTAATTAAAAGAGATGAAAATGAATATTTAACTTTTATACCTGTGCGAAAGATGCTCCGAGTGTGTTTCGACGATTGAAAGTACTCGCGAGTATTTCTCGACGATCGGAAGATGCTCCGAGGGTTTTTCGACATTTGAAAGATTCTCCGAGGGTCTCGAGGGGCACAACGAGCTTTTGGGTTGACAATTCGCGACTGAGCGCGTGTGTTCGTCGGGGCCTGCACAGGCACGATTTCATGAAGGAGATCGCATAACTTGTACGTAGCAGACGACGCACTAACCTCGAGTCACAACAGTACAGAAGTGCGTCGCATGTCGCCATCTTCGGTTGCCCGGCGAAATATTCCCTTTTCAGAAATCAATTTTGAAAATTAATTTAAATTGAATAAATACAAGGGTAATTGTATAATCACGGTTTTAAGCATCATTTGCCACGTCCTATCGAATGGAAGGGCTTAGAGCAACTTACCTAACTTTTTTTTTTATGCATAGTTGCATTATGCCTATTACCGTAAAAAAACCTTATGACTTAGGGAAAAGAGGCTACGGTAACTTTGTAGGGCATAATTTAACCTTTATTATTCCCAAAAAATGTTATTTTCTTCAACGCCAGTTTTCCCAAAATCGTCAAAAAAGAAATGTGTCCGCTTTATCTGCGACATACTGTATTATGACATATACGTATACATATGTATACACATGGATTAATCAAGATTATTTGAAGATTAGTTCAGATGCAAGGGATGCTGTGAATAATTATTTGTGTAAATATGTTGTTTTTTCAAAACATATATGTTTGTGAATATGAAATGATGAATGCTGTATGTATTTATGCATATTACAAGATGGTATCTGCAGATTCAGTCCTGCATTGAGTTCAGACTCGCAGAGTCGTGAGCACACGGCTCTACGGATCCTTGTCGCTCGTCCCGTTCTCCTTTTGCCCTATGTACACATAGTGACAAAAGGAGTCGTGCGATGTCGGCGTAGAGGTGGTTCGGGAGTTAAGGTTAACCTCAAATTCATTAGGACGTAAGCGCACGACTTGGTGAATCGTCGGTAAGTGTATTGCTACTTCCTTAGCCCTGTGAGTGTCTTCGGAATTTACTTTATTTTTGTCTTCAGTACACGAGGTTAGCTTTCCTCGGGAGTCAGAATGGTTCTGTCCATCGCTGCGCAGAGCGGCTCTTCCCTCACTTTCCCCCACTACCGAAGCCCCGGAGTGTTTGTGGCAAGTACTCACACACTCCCCCGAGTGACAACGATTTTTTTCTATATTTAATTACTCGGCAGACTAGGAGTCAGTCTTAGACATTGGTCTTGAATGTTGGTATAAAAGTTACTTAAACTAGTACAAAGAACACTTATAAACTATGGTTTCGCCTCGAAATGGTTTTCCCTTAAAACAGGCAACTTTCTGAGAATGCAAGGAAGATATATCATTCAAATTCATTCATTTAATCAGCTATTAAATAAAAGCTTTAGATTTTTTACAAAAGTTTGTTTTTCTCAGTATAATGATTCTGAATACTCCAAAAGTCTCTTGCGCACTGGCTTGCAGCGGATCGAGCTGAAAATTAAGGAGCATCTTATTCGGTACTTTGAAAACATGCAGTAATCGTTAGATATATGAACTGCACTTGTGAAAACATTTTAAAAGTATGCATGTATACAAAAGCATGGTTTTTTAATTGAATTCTTTATAATAACCATAAATGATTTTAAAAAAATAGGTATCAACAACTGCAATAAAACTGATTATTATATGATTCTAGTTATCGTACTTTAAATACATACAAATTTTTTCATCCGCAGACGCCAAAACACAGTGCGCAGGAGACTTTTACAATATAACCTATTTTTGTTAAATATTTATACAGATCATACAATAACTTTTAGAATATTCAGAATAATAGCTTAAACTTTACCTAAAATTTCCTTTTTAGGTTACAATTATGTCAAAAAATTTTTAGTTACTTAGGTGGAAAGGAAAAAAAAAAGTTCATTTTGATAGTACCCCGCCTTAAATTTGGTAAACTTTGTATATCAACACATAGATTCATGACAGAAATTGAATTTTTAAATAATTAGATTTATAAATATTAACAATAAACATTAGCTAAGTAGCGTACATATACGTACGTACAAACATGAATATCTTTTAATTTATATTATATTATAGTATATATATATATATATATATATATATATATTTAGTTGTTAGCGTTAGTATCTCAACTGCAGTATAAGTTTAGAGAGAGAGAGATTAGATTAGATTAGATTAGATTTATTTTACATACAATGTGTTGTACGATGTTACGTATACAGAGTTACAGATAAGTAAAGAGTAAACAAAATAGTTCATAGCAAAAATTGAGGCACTGTGAAATATGTGTAGTGAGAGAGTGAGGCGATGATGAAAATGGGAATTAGCGAAAAAGTGGTGTGTGTGTGCGTGTGCGTGGACTGTGTACATTTTATGTGTTTTCTAGATGAAAGAAGTAGTCTTTAGCGAGTTTTTTGAACGTGGCAGTGGATGAGGTGTTTCTGATGTGTGATGGCAGGTTATTCCATAGGTATGAGGCGCTGATATGGAATGAGTTCCTCAGCGTCTCTGTCGCGAAAGCAGGAATTTCCAGAGGTGTCACCTCGCCCCTCACAGGCCGGAGTGTCACGTGGAAGTCAAAAAAGGTCAGTACCTATGATGGTACGGCCGAGTTAAACATTTTACTTAGGAAACAAGGTGTGAAGTACTTACTGCATCCGGCAGTGGTTAGCCACTGCAGCTCCCGCCTGTACGGGGAGATGTGCTCATCCCTCCTTACATCATAGATGTACCGAATCCCTGTATTCACGAGTCTCTGTAGTTTTAAGTCGAGTTCCTGCGTCAGGTCACAGTATACAAGAGAACAGTAGTCGATGAATGGAAATAGGAGTGCTTGCACAAGATGTTTGCGCAACCTGAGATTGGTACTCTTTCTGAAGAAGTAGAGCCTGTACATTAGGGAGTGAGCACGCTTACACACTTGTGTAACGTGCTCTTTCCATGTGAGTTTAGAGTCAAGCACCAATCCCAGATTACGCACAGAGGATTCAAAGCTGACCTGGACATCCCCGATATCAATGAAAGTGTTAGCTTTTAGTGGAAGTAAATTTATGTAGTAGGGAAAGCCCAGGACAATTGCTTTGGTTTTACTAACATTGAGTTTAAGCCTATTTTGCGCAGCCCAGCCGATTATCCTCTCAGCATTAGCACTCATCTTGTTTGATAAAGAGTCGAGCTCTTCGAGGTGGCATTGGCTGTAAATTTGTGTTTGTAGGTTTTAGAAAAATTGGCTTTGCATTAATATCCGGTAGTCTAAATTCAGCGTTATTGGGTTGCAAGATATCATTACTCAATTTTTGGCCGATCTCACAAAAAAACTTTTTTTGCCAAGTTTATTGTTTATGATTTCGCAAAGTTTTTTGGGGTTATTTGCATTTTTTTCGACTAGTTTTTCATCATATCTAAATTTAGCGTCTTTAATAACTTTCTCTAAAATTTTAGAATAGCTTCTGTATTCAATTTTAAGTTGCCCATTATTGATATCCAACTTCCATAAGTTATATAAGAATTCTTTGGTTTCGCCCGATCAGTGATGCAATTTTTCCTCTCCACCTGTTTAAGTCTTATTTGATTCATTTTGGATAACTCTACACATTGTTTAATCTCATACAACAATTTATCTATGGCCAAATTAGGATCCTGCATTGTGATAATTTCATTCCAGTTTATTGCTTCAGCACTATTTATTAATTTTTTATAATTTAAAAGTGTTGTTGGTTTGTTATGTACTATTTTCATTTTATCGAGAGATATAAACATAGGGTCTGTTATAGATAGTTTGAGTTTATAAGTAATTGTATTTAAGTTATTAGTTTTTATGAAAATATTATGAATGCAAAATCCCTTTGCAATGCCCACAGGTGGCCTCTTAATTCCAACGAATCCAGGAAAATATCCTTCATTGAAGAAATTACACAGGAATCAATATTGAAAGTTCCTATTACTCAGTGATTTTTAATGTTCCTCTTTTTTATCAAATTTTTATTTAAATATAAAATAAAAGTTGATTTTTGTATTTACAATTCTAATCCTACCTTGTTGAACAATTTCTGTGCTCTGAACCAAGTTTCTATTTACTATAACTCCGTCATTCCTATTAAGCCTAATATCGTTGTAGTAAGACTCGTATTTCATAGTTACTTCCGATTAGTTAAAAAAATATATGATTTACCTGCTCAAATGTTTTAGAAAGAACAACAGATGGCTTAACGATCAGACTTTCAAAAATATTTTTAGCTTGTCAAAATTTGTATTCATGCTTCTTACATTTAAGTGCATAATTATATCATTTTTGTTGCTAATCGCCTTGTTTAGATCGCTAATACCGCTGTTTGTTTTTTCTTTTTGCATTGAATCCTTTTTTATTATATCTAGATAATCAAAAGTATCCATTTTATTAATTTAAGTTTTACTACTTCTTAACCGTGCACTTTGTGCATGTGCAGCTTGTTGTTGTGGTGTTCGAGCCATCTTCGATTGTTAAAGTTGTTGCTGCTTGGCTGCCTTACTCCTTTTATGTTTATGTTTTGTAGATTTAGGTGGTTCTTGTAAAGGCTGTTTCATTGTGTTGTTTGTGGTTTGGTTATGTGTATCTGTAGTATTATCATGTTCGCGATAAACTTGATGTACCGCTGGTAAGGTAGGCCTTATAGGATAATCAGTGAAGTCTATGCATATGCTAATTTTTTTCTTCAGGATGTTACATTGGTTTACATAGTTAGCAGTGTGGTTGATGTCAAGCTTCGTATTGTATTTACTGTTTAAATATACACAATTCAGACACTTTATGGCGTTGTTTATGCAAGTAATAGTCTTGTGCTTTCCTGCGCACTTGAGGCATACATAACTGTTATTGCATATGTTACTGTTGTACCAAATATTCCACAATTGTAACAAGGATTTATATTTATAGATTTATATACTTTGCAGTTCTGGTAGCCAACAAAAATCCTGCTTTTGTTCTCCTTGATGAATTTGTACATGTTAGCAGGAACCTCTATTAGAACTGTAGTTAAGCTACTGGAATTGATTTTGCACATATGTAGTACTTGCCCCTTGTTAGTGAAACTTCCAAAATTTCTCATGTTTATATCTTCCTCTATGTCCTCCATTTCCATGTTACTATAGTTATCGATTCCGACAATTTTGATTATAGGATTCTTCAACGTATCTTTCCTAACCTCACATATACCTTTGAGATTATGTTTCTAGTCAGATTCAGTTAGCCTAGCACTTTCACTATTCAAGCAATTTATAATAAGTTTTTCTTTTCTGTTTACGTACAAGTGTTTTGTTTGAATCTTCTTTTCAGTAACTTAGCACTCTATAACTTTCTTTTTGACATCCACGGCTTTATTACTCACATTTTTTACAGTTACCTTAGGCACTTTCTTTTTATTAGTTTAGGATAGCTTATAACTTCTGCATACGAAAAACTAGCTGCGGCACTTTGTTTATCTAGCGATTTTCTTTAAGTAGTACGTTTCTTTCCTGCAATTCACTGACTAGCTATTTCAAAAGTATGTTTTCATTTTTTATAAGCTTATACTTCTCTTCAATATTAATGTCAAGTTCATCCTGTTCTGTTGTTGAAACTTCAAGTACTTCCCTCCTTACTTCTTCTGTTTTATTCATTTTAATTTGTGCAATCAGGAATCTTGTTGCATCGTTTAAACCTTCCTCATCTATCTTTGAGGTTAAGTTGTATACACCTAGTGCACTCATTCGTAGACGATGTCTCGTCATCCAGAGAATCGTCCTGACACCTGGACATCGTCTACGAGATATGACAAATAGTTAACGATAATTTTAATTGAGATCTGGTGTTCTCATCCGTAGACGATGTACCGTCGTCCTGGGAGTTGTCCTGACACCTGGACATTCTCTACGAGATATGACAAAATGTTTGACGATAATTTCGATCAAGATCTGGTACTCCCATCTGTAGACGATGTCCCGTAGTCTTGGAAGTCGTCCTGGCACCTGGACATCGTCTACGGGATATGACAGATATTTGACAAAAATTTTGATCAAGAGCAGGTGCTCCCATCTGTAGAGGATGTCCTCTCATTCAAATTTTGAATTGTAGTAGTATAAATAGAACTTGATCTCTGCGTATGACAGGGTTGAGACTGTCGTAATTATTAGATATAGATGTTTATTTCAAATAAACAATTGACGTAAAAAAACGGTATTTTTACTGGTGAATTATTTGTTTTGTTCACTGAAGTGTTTTAATATATATTAAACAATATGAATATGTTTTTTATATGCTATGCGCTATCATTACATATTTAAATCAAATAAATATAATAATGGATTCGTTGACCTGTGTAAATATTTTTTACTATAAATATCATAATTCATAATTGGAAATAATATAAAAAATAGTTAAAATATCACACTTGAATAATAATGATAAAATTTATTATCATTGTAACACAGCCAGTATCATAACTATCATATGTAATACATTTTTTAATTTTTATTAAGTGGTTATTATTATTGTTATATATAAAAATGACAATAGCAATAATTCAGCAAAAAAAAAATTAATTAACTCGTTATTATGGTATATATTTAAGAACAATAATGGCGATACATGAATGGTGCACAATCATGGTGAAGAGTAGTACAATTTTGCAACTTGAAAGCTCCTGCGAAGAGTAGCACAATTTTAAAGTTCCCTCGTACACTAGCATAACTTGATTTCCTGGAAGTCCTTGTCTTAAATTAACAGATTTAAAGCTTTCTGCCAACCAGAAATTATTATTTTGTTATTTGGAATATAAAATATGAAATGTTATCGTATTTTTTAGCAGTTTATAATTGTCTGAACACATATTAAAATTGAACACATAATTATAAAAAAAATCTGAACTAATTAAAAGTTGTCGACTTGTAGTGTTCGTCTATTGTTGATTTTTTACGTGAGAATGATTCTAAACACCGTTAAATGAAATATGTAGTTACTATGGAAACGCCAACTTTAAGCAGATATTGATTTTTCAAAGATCTCTTAAGTATTGATAGCGACGTTCGAAGAGATAGCTAATACACACGGTCATTTGAAAAAGTTAGTTCGAAAAAGTTCATTATACTGAACGGATACGAAACCGCAATGCCGCTTGACGCCAATTTAGATTATTCCTATTTTATGAAGAATCGTGATCGACTTCTAAAACTTATTCAGTATTTAAAAGATAATTTGGAAATGATTGACGAAAATGTGGCATCAAGAGCAATCCAGGAAAATATAACGGGAAATGGACTTTTTGCAACTTCTGGCGGAGTTCAACATTTTCGCACTGCATTTCTATAAATGATAGCTGGTCACAGAGCTTTAGCATTGTACATCAATCTAAATACAAAATTTCTTATAAATAAATGGTGTAACCATTGAAAATCGCGTCAAAAGACACATGTCCTTTTTAACTTACTCGTGAACGAATGAAAATTATCATTAACAAAAATAAGTCTTTTTAATAGAGAAAAAAATGATAATAAAGCCAATATATATTTTTTCAGCTATCTAAAAAATATACTAGTAGTTCCAGAAAAATGTCCATTTTTCAAATGCTCTCTGATAACAGCAAACAAACTATACCGACGCATTTTCAAACTGAGGGAAGTTGAAAAGGTTTCAAAAGAGGAGAGTCGAGCAATGCAGCATGTTCTACAATCGAAAAGTACTACAATGATTACTTTGATTTGAAGCAAAGGCCAGTTGATCCATCTTGGAGAGAAGACGATTTTTTGACTTGGGTTCAAGAATTTATGTAAGTATTTTATTTAGTGTAAAATTCAATTTTACGGTCCAATACTCGACAGTGTAATAGTATATTCTCCACGAGAAGCGTAAAATGCGTAGTGTAGTTTCCGTCCAGAGGGCGTACAGTACGCATTACTTATTATTATTATTATTATTATCATTATTATTATTACTTTAATTTTATTTTCAGTCAACATCAAATTGCATTTGACGAAAAGAAAGAAGAGAAACGATCAAAAAGAACAGGTTATGAGACTGAGGATAAAGACGAAGAAGCTCAAGGGCAAGAAGGAGAAGATCTTAATGCAGCGTTTCGCCAACCTACAGATGCCGTAGATCGAATTTTTGAACATGCTCTAGTTAAAGGAGAACGTGCGCCTACTGATCGATCTCGGTGTACAAGCAGTTTTCCTGTATCAGATCATGCCCTAGGAGAAGGCGGTGGTACACAGGTACAAGAAAAAGATGACTTCGGAGCGTTGCGCCAACCTAAAAATGCTGTTGATGAGACGCCAGCTTTAGAAGGAGGCACACTAGATGCGACAGACCATGTTCTAGAAGAAGATGTAGGTGCTCAACGTCAAGAGGAAGATCACGTGGGGTTATGCCAACTTGCAAGTGCCGTTGATCGAGAGCTAGCGGCAGCTATTAAAGAAGAACGCACACTAGGTGAGCTACCTCAACGAGCAGGCAGATCACCTTCATCAAACCGTGGCAAAGCCGTACAAAAAGAAGAAAGCCTTGCAATTGACACATAATGCCGAGGACGAATGGTCTAGAAGATGCCTCATGGACAGTGCAGATACTTCATCGTTCAACAAGAAAAATTAGAACACCTAAGAAATTAAATTTATAATAACTAACATAGCTCTACTTTGTATTTTTTCTGTCAGACATTTCATGAAAAAAAAAAAAATATATATATATATATATATATATATATTGATGTCTTTTCCCATATAATTGTGTTGTGAGAACTAACATTGAATTTCGATCTCTCGCTGGTTTCGCAGAATCCTTTTACCTTGATAAAAATTATTTTTGTAAACCCAGAAGGATCAACTATTTTAGCCGGTTAACAGTAGAACGGCTAAAGAGTTGATCACTGTTTCACCTAAAGATTCACGGTCGAATAAGTCGTATTATTTTCAATTAATTAAGTGACTAATTACCCATAGTTTCTCTGCTGGCGAAACCATAATAAAAATTTTTTTTTGCCAAGAATCGAGACGTTCTGCAATTAAAAGTTGCATTAATCAAAAATTCGTAAGTCTAGTCGGATTTTTCCCAGCGAGAGAGAGACAGACACTGGACGGGCCCTACGACCTATATAGTAGTTTAGTTGGATAATTTTTCTTTTTCCTCCGGGAAACCCGAACCCAGCCACCACAGTATATAGATTAAGCCGTGAAAAATACTGCCTAGGGAAAACCTATTGCTTAACTGGGTACTTCCGCAAAGATAGCCACATACATTATGAATTTTAAGTACATCGCAGCTCATCTAAAGAGACCAATGAGATTGAAAGAACAAATTTCGAAAGGCAATTTACCAGAATGCCGTTCGGCCTTATCAACCTCCCATGACTCTACAACGTCTAGTGGACACCCTATTCGGCCCCGAAGACGCTCCACAAATCTTCAGCTATCTAGACGATATAGTGATTTCCACTGACACCTTTGAAGAGCATAAAACGAAGGTCAAGTATGTACTACAAAAACTGATTTCAGCCGGACTAACTATTAATCCCAAGAAGTGCCAATTTTGCGTGAGTCAGATCAAATACTTAAGTTTCATTTTGGATAAAGGCGGGCTTAGGACTGATCCAGACAAAGTTGTGCCGGTATTGAATTGTTCAGCTCCACGTAATGTCAGAGAATTAAGGAGAGTATTGGGAATGATCGGGTGGTACGCTAGATTCATTGAAAACAGTTCGGAAATTAAAATCCCTCTTGTTAAAATCCTAGGCAAAGACTAACAATGGACTTGGGGAGACGAACAGCAAGAGGCGTTCGAAAAACTCAAGAAAGCCTTAACCGTAGCGCCAGTACTTGCCAGACCGGATTTTAACGAGCCATTCTGTATCCAATGTGATGCCAGCAACTTCGCAATAGGAGCCGTTTTGACTCAAGAATTCGATGACGGTGAACATCCGATTGTTTATGTCAGCCGAGTTTTAACAGCCGCCGAAAAGAACTACACTACTACGGAAAAGGAGTGCCCAGCCTTGGTGTGGGCTATAAAGAAGTTAAGACCATACGTCGAAGGATACCATTTTACAGTGATCACAGATCACAGTGTCCTACGTTGGCTCCATTCATTAAAAAAGCCCAGCGGAAGACTGGCCAGATGGGCACTTGAAGTTCAACAATGGGACTTCGACATCATTCATCGCAAGGGAGCGAAACATCAAGTGTCAGACGCCTTGTCGAGAATGCTTGAACCAGAAGTGGCAGTCGTGGTGGAAATCACTGACTCCTGGTACCTTCGACGATTAAAAGAAGTCGAAGAATTTCCTAATAAATTTCCTCAGTGGAGAGTAGAAGACGGCCGGCTATATCGATTTAAAAGAGACCACTGTTAGACCCTATCACTCACAGCGACGAAGCCTGGACATATTACCAGAAGAACAGTGAGCGAAAGTAATGACTATTGCTCACGGGGAAATTACCGCCGGACACCTGGGAGTCGAAAAGACATAGACAGAATTGCCAGAGAATATTTTTGGCCGGGAATCATCATGATGTCCATTCCTTCGTCATCGCCTGCCCAACTTGTCAGCAATATAAAGTGTCGCAACAAGGCCCACAAGGCCTCATAGGCAAGAGAATCGTAGAGAAGCCTTGGACTGTGGTAGCCGCCGATATGATGGAATTCCCGAGAAGTAAAAGTCAAAATAAGTATTTACTAGTTTTGCAAGACCTTTTCACTCGCTGGGTGGAAGTCAAGCCATTGCGCAAAGCAGATGGAAAATCAGTCGCTAGAGCCTTCGAAGAGCTAGTGTTATTTCGCTGGGAGACGTCAGAGTATTTATTGACCGACAATGGGACGGAGTTATTGAACAAACAGGTTGCCAAGACGTTAAAAGAGTATGGCGTGACGCACGTCACTACACCACCGTACCACCCTCAAGCCAACCCTGTCGAGAGGAGTAATCGCACCCTTAAAACCATGATAGCGATGTTCGCCGAGAATCACAGACATTGGGATAAGCACGCCCACGAACTCCGCCACGCCATGAATACCGCCGCACAGTGGTCTCAAAATCAAAAAAAAAATGGGACAAAATCAATATTGGATCGAGTATTCAATAAAATCAATTTTTTTAAATTGAAAACATATCTTGATGTACCTAGGAATGAAATAGGATACCGCTTTTTTGTATTATAAACCCGCATATAAGGTTAAAAAATCGATAAAGTTAATCTAAAATGAAATCATTATTTTCGCAATTTATAAAATGTTTGAAAACAAAAATTTATTCTTTAAATAAGTGCAGATATGGGTTTTTGATGTATTTTTCGACGCCAAATCTGAATCCAATGTGGAAAATGCAATAAATCCAAAATCAGCCCCTAAAATAACGTAAAAACGCCCTGTTTCTCATAATATTAACTTATTTTTGATAGGCGAGTATAGAGTTTTCGATGTATTTTTCGACGCTGAATCCGAATCCGATGTCGGAAATACAATAAATAAAAAATCAACCCCTCCAATAAGGTAAACCCATATCTTTTTGTTTTTAATCATTTAATAAATTGCGGTTATAATAATTGCATTTTAGGTTAATTTTATCGATTTTTTAACCTCATATGCGGGTTTATAATACAGAAAATACCGCTTTTTCATTCCTAGGTACCTCAAGATATGTTTTCAATTTAAAAAATAGATTTTATTGAATACTCGATCTAAGACTGAATTTGTCCCATTTTTTTTATTTTGAGACCACTATGCGTCGTACAATCAACACTCAAAACATCTCCAGCATTTTTGAATTTTGGTAGACATCCCACACAAGTCAAGATTTTACGTAAATAAATTGAAAATCAGGGTCCTAAATTACAATTAGATCCTACAGTATGGGAAGATCGTATGAAGCGATTGGATGCTTAACGGGAACTCGTCGCCAAATTTAGAGATGACGCGAGAGACAAACAGAGGAAGGTATATAATAGAGGGCGTCGACTAGCCAGTTTCGCAGTTGGGGATATGGTTTTGAGGAGAACTTATTACCTATCAAATGCCGCTGGAAGTTTCTCTGCCAAATTAGCACCCAAATTGGAGGTACCCTTTCGAATTACTGAACAGAAATCCCCTACCGTGTATATCTTGGAAGCCAAGGAGGGTAATAGTCGGAAAATCGCGAAAGTACACGTATCAGACTTGAAACGATATTTGCCGATAAAACTAACAGCTCTAACCCCGATCCTACGAGTCGGTAGTGGATTACAGCATGCTGAAGAACATACCTGTTGTACAGACAATTTATGTGGTTTGTATTGGTGGTGTAGAAACTGTTTTGTCCTATTATAACTCGTTGATTTTGTACTTACTTCTAAATTTGTCGTAGCTTCTGAAGATGCTTCCGCCAACTCGTGCTCGACGTGCCGAATCCAGGCAAAGACGCGTAGCTGACGAAGGCTTCGTCCCGCCGGACTTCACCGTCATGCCAGCTGACTTCGTGCCACCGCAGTGGCTGCCGAGACATGAGCCTGATCGCCGTGGCGAGAGCCCAGAGGTAGACGAGGAAATCCTGCGTCGGGAGCTTTTAGCTCAATCCGCAGATCGTCGCTGGAAGAGAGAAGAGGAGGAGAGGAAGAGACTGCTACTGGCCAACTCGGACGACGAAGCTGGGGGCGAATTGTCGGAGCAAGCCCTCTCTTTGAGAGAGAAACCCGCGGAGGAGCCTGACTTGGCGGAAGTGGCCTCTTTTTCATTGGTGCTGACGGATCCACCGAGCGTTCCCATCAATCTGGGCGCGAATGACTCGTCGAGCTTGGGTGCGAAACCCAAGATATTGCAGCTCAAACAAAGCGTGACGCCATCAACGAGAATCTGAGCCTGGGACCGTCTGGAGAGTATCGAAGAACGAGAGAGCCGTGAAGCCGTGGATGAACTGCGCCGAGTTGTAGGGGAGGAGAGAGGAGAAGGTTCGCCTATTCGGGTTGTCAAACCAATTATCAGCACGAGAGTTCTACCGCGACAACACCCTACTACTCTTACCCTTCGCAGTGGGCCTGACGGGATAGAAGATACCAGCTAAATTGTGGAAGTGCCCTTTCGAGAGGAAAACCTCCCAGAACACTTGCGTCAGAATTTTCTACCAGTGAAGGGAATCCGAAACCAAGAACCCATGGAGTGGGATCTTGAATTACAGCCAGAAGGAACTAGTGCTCGAGATACCCGTCGAGAGGATCGCCGCCGAATCGAGCAAACGCCGATACCGAGGGCAGAGAGACGTAGTGGCCGCAGCTTAAGGTTAAGCTCTCCGGTTTGCGCTACAGTGGACTTAACCCCATACCGACGGACCCAGAGCTCGATCCTCTACCCTATTGCTGTTTTAACTGCTGGACAAGGGGCCACACCATCTTCCATTGCCCGAAGTCTCGTCAAGGGAGTATCTGCCTCAACTGCGGTCGTTTCGGTGAGGATCTTAACTGAGAATCAGGAGCACCCCGGAGGCCGAAGACGCAATCAGACCGAGAGACCGCCGGAAACTTCCGATGCTGAGAGGACCCGGGAATCCGCACCACGCTCCAGCCGACCAAGATCCCTAAACCAGGTAGATGATGGCCCAAGAGCCACTCGATCGACCAGTCGGATCCGTGAACGTTCGGTGAAATGGGCTGAACCTCTGACGGAGGAACCCCGTAGATCCTCGCTACAACATACCTCCGAGACCGCAATTGCTAGACGAACAAGCTGTCGAGACTCTCCATACTCCTCTACAGGCAGTCACTCTAGATCGCCGTCTTCCTCGCTGAGGAGTACATCGCCAAGTAGAAAAGATTCTCAGACTCGAGGAGTAGTTGAAGCTGTGGCCGAGACGCTACGTCTCATCAAAGAGATAAAAGACCTACCCCAGGATATTCGGAACTCCATCCTGAGGCAGACCTTCAATTCATCACAGCCGAGACGGTCAAGAAGTAGAACACGGGAGTAATAAATCCAGAGAGTCCATATCACAGCCAGAATCGAGAATCATATCACCGTCAGTAATGTAAGTATTCTTGATCCTACCTGGGTTTTTCAACCAATAATCTATCAATTACACTCTAGTCTAAGCTAACCACACCATTCTTGCAGCCATACAGCCGTCGGAGAGTGTCGGGAGAAGGAGAGAGAGACCTTTAAATATGTTTGTTGTAGAAAACTAAAACATCCAGAGTATATTTAGTTTTGGGAGGGGGAATACGACGGGGTGACCGTCGAGGTAGAAATCTCTCTCTCTCTCTCTCTCTTTCTCTCCTTGTCATGCCACTCTCTGCCTGAGCTGTGCCACTTTATGAGTTGGTACTAATAAAATGGTAAATTTGTTCGTATAGAAGAGAGAGAACTAGATAGCAGTCGAATGCTTGCTACTACCCGTCGGAGAGAAAGGGAGACAGAGAGTAACAGACTAAGCCGCGCTGTACTGCGTAGCCCACAGCCAACATCACTAATACACGCCCGCCAGCTGACACGTACACACTACATCGAGGAGCTCAACGTAACACCGCACCAGCGTGAATGAGGAAGAGAGCGAACCGCTGGGAGGAGGAAAACCACATCGTGCGGGCCCGCTCGCAGCTCACGAATAAGTCAGCATGTGTGTGAGAGTTTATGTATTTGTAATATTTCAATCGGAATAAACAATGTAGTTCGGGAAGAGAAAACTATTGTATGGAATGCTGGAGTGAAATTAATGAGAGAAAATGTATCTCTAAGTAAGATATCCTGCCGAACGATGTACAAATAATGATAAATCAACGGAGAAATGTAACGCGCATGCGTACCGGTATGAATGTGAGAACTTCGTGTCGAAGTTCGCGAGAGAACGCATACATTAGGTTTCGAGTCGCTGCTTGGTACAGACACCCCCCCCCCCGGTTGTGTCGCATTAAAAGGAGTTTTCTTTTTACTCTTTGCCGCGCCGAAATTTCAGAGCACGAGACATCACCAGTACGAGAGGAAGACTTGCTTTTGCCGAGAAAGTTGAGGTAGAGAGTGAGATATCCGCATACCTATTTCATAGCTGTATTGCCGGGTATTAGATTTGCTCTAGTCGCGAAGCCATCGTATTTAACCGTCGGGTGGTTAGTTCGTCGTGAAAGTGTATCGCACGAATGTAAGTTTGCCGTCGAATATAATATCAACCGACGTTTCGCTGTGAACCACATAGTCAGTTAAAAATAAAAGAATCGTGATTTTAATGTATTAAAATAAGCTGTCAAAATTGTTCTCCCGTCATTATCCACGGACGAATCTCCTCAGGGATAAGAAGTCTCTAATATCCGGCAACGTGTTAGTAAATGTTATCTAAAGTTAAATTTGTTCGACCTGGCGCCCGTTAAATAAATACGGTCGGATGATATTGAAACTAATATTAACGAGTGAATGGCGTAATCTCACGCCTGGATTTCCGCGAAAATCCACAACGTTATAGACTAAAATCATTTTCCTAGCATGCTTCATGCTGATAAAATAGGTTTCACTATTACCGGCACTAGGTTTTGAGCTTTAATTAAAAATCTCTTGCGAGTCTCTATCGTCTGTCCTGGAGCTATGATTTTACGCAGTAATGGTGCGTGTTTACGTAACTTGCTCTTATTACATCTGCTCAAGGGTACGTTTCCACGCAGAATATTCAGTACACACTCGACCAGGCTTATTACAAGTTTGGGGCAGGCTTGACGCAGCAGAGCTGTGCGCTGCGTCGTGTCAAGATGACAGCACAGCACTTTCAATATATCCAGATACTTTTGTCTAATGGGATAGTGATGACGCTGCTGCTGCTGATTAGTTGATGTTGGCTGTGGTGGCGCTACTGTTGCTGCTGTCGATGTTGCTCGATCCATCACACACGAACGACTGGCACATTTTCGGTGACGGAGTTGCTTTTAATCTGTTTGCGCGGCATATACACATACTGATGCCGATCGAACGGGAATATGCACGTGCGATACCGGCAATTTTCCAGTGTATCTGCTTCAAGTCCAACAGTAGATAATGAAATGGTCGAGAGACAGTATCGCTATAGGAATCTTGCAAAAATTTCGTATCCTCGGGATGAAGCTGTCGGGCGAGATGCTGTATTTGCGAGCGATCGCGAAGGTTCTTAAAAATAACTATGCAATTCGAGTTCAACGATATTTCTCGCTGACCCCGATTAAAGAGATTTTGTGAGAGAAAAAAAATGCTCAAATTACAATGATGGCTTCCCTTGACAAATAGATTAACTACAAACGCACTGGACGACTCGCGCATCAGATCGTCGAAAATCAAGAGCTTTGGTCGTTCGGGATCTCCACTGTAGTCCCCCGGCTTTGGCAATCCGTCGTGAAATTCAATACTACCACCACTAGCAAATTCCTTATAAGCAGCCTGTCAGTCTGGATAGTAGAGTAATATACGTGTAATGTCCCACGTTTATACGCTTAAATTATACATTTGTACATCCTGCGAACCGGCAACGATGTGAGCACGTAGAGAGTGCATACGGATCGCAGGTGTATCCGACTGCGACATTACACAACTGAGCGCCGAAAATCGGAGCGAGTGCTCTGACTTCTGTGTCAGCACTCCTCATGCGCGTGGAAGACTACAAGGCGTACGCGTCGATCCTTTGTGGCGAATGCTGATTGGACTACCACGATCTTTTTCATCTAAATTTCATGACTGCGTGAATCGGTACCGAGACTTTAAAAACCCCGGAGCTGATCCACGCAGCGCCTTTTTGCGTAGTGACTTACTCACTGGCGGCTACAACTGATTATAAGGTGAAGCGGCGGTGTTTGCTAGTGTTAGTATTTGGAGCGTGCTAAATTCGTCCAACACCTTGGGAGCGTGCTAAATCCGTCCCTTGGCATAGCATACACCGTAGAGCCCTTTGAATACAGATCAGTGCCACAGAGAGAAGTAGAAGCTAAGGTCCGTCGAGTGGAATCTCCAGCGTTAGCAAGAGCCGTTGACCATCCTTATTTTAAATTGCCACGTGAACGCGTGTAGATAATACGTCAGCATTTGCCACAAGGGGTGATTAGAACCATCTAGGGTGCGCAGGATATTAATAATAGTAAGTTGTCAAGATAAATCATAAGTACTTTGCAATTAATTAATAAATAAGACTAAACTTACTAAATACAACTGTAAAACGACAACATCCTAAGCTAAATATAGCGAATCTCCGTCAACTCTGTAAACTGAACGTCTGTGAAGTGCTCTGGGCCAATAAAAACATAACAATAAATATAAATAAAACCCTTGTGTATTAAATTGATAATAATAACTAAACCTCAATCAGAACAAATAAATTCAAATCATCTTCGCAGTCATGACGTGCAGGTAAGAGTGTGTGTGAACTTGTGGACTAACCATCAGCATCCACATACGAAACGAGTTGAGCGGACATAACGTACAGTCCGCAGGATACTGAAGTGTCACAAGCGACTTGCCTGCTACGACAGTAAGTACAACGGACACTCACACGTCCGCCAAACGCAGTCTAGGACAGAATACCGTCCGCACGTAAAATACGCGTCCGCGCGCAGACTAGCAGCGTGGGACATCCTCGATTCCACAGTCCGCGTGTAACTTTAGTAACAGAACAGGCTCTCAAGCCGAAGGCTAGTTCTCGCGAATAAATAATTATTTGTAAGACTCGCGCAGCCCGTCTTACTATCTAGTACGGTCTTTACATACGCTCAAATTGTGTATCGCTCATCTGTGCGATGTATTTGAGAAAATTGCTGACAAACACGGTCTTGCCACACGAGGTGGGACCGCAAATCATGCATGTCCAGGGATGTTTCCAGCGCACAACCATGATGCGGTTGAGCAGGTGATGCACACAAAATGCTCATCAGACCGAGCAACACGTGAGATTTATAACACTCCGAGCAACTGCAATGCCCCCTGGCGGGGGAGAACCACGAACACGCAGCGGGGGATGCCCCCTCCTCGGGCGCACGTGCGGGCGGTCGTCGAGCTTGCCGAAGGCAAGTCATCAGGCTTCCTCTTCAGGGAGCTCTTTTGCGCGCATACGCACGCGCGGTGCGAGCCTCCGAAGGTTAGCCATATGGCTCGCCCACCTCCGGGAGGCTTGTGACACGCGCCCTCCGCGCGAACGGTTTTTACGGCTAATTCAGAGCTGGGTAAGTTATTATTAAATACAATAAAAATTGTTTTAAGTTTATACTTTTTATTCGTCATTTTAGAACTACATACCAGTACGGGTAACTCTTATCGTTGGTAACAAAGCGTCGTTTAGAATACACAAGTTCACATACCTTACATTCCGCGCGTGTGACTACATCATGCAGCGCTGTACGCTTAATAGCATCAAAGGAGACAAATGTCGGTGGTATTTCACCGCTCACAAGTTTATGCACAAATTCAAAATTGATCTTTTTGGATGCTGATGCATCCAATCGTATACCTTTGATCTTACATACACACAATTCACAGCCATCAGGTGTTATATACTTATAGGCATAAAATTTTGGTTCGCCGGAGACAAAGGATGTAATGTATGTGACTAACCCATAGCCTGCCCATATCAGTGAGTTGTCCTAAAAAGTTTCCGTTGACGGCTCGCATCCATTTTCTCGGCTCATATACACTATGGAATCTGTGTTATAGTACAGCACAGCCAGAGCAGTTGTGTAAACAGCGATAACCACGTTGCACTGTGGTGACGGATCAATTTCGACATTCTCGTCATTATTTACCCAACTAACGTAGAGGATGTCATCGTTGGCCGGCAGTATAGAATTCACAACGTTATCGGGGCTAGTTAGTAGCTCGAACAATCTTTGCGGGTCTCTTACTATCTCGGTTTTTGTCATGTTTTCGCGTTGCTCAAACTTGTCCCACAACGAGTTGAGATATAGCTTTACCACGGAGCGCAGACCAGCATTAAATTTTATCCGACTTTTGTCGAGTTTTATGCCCTCCTCTTTCTCAAAGTTCTGAATATAGCGATCTATCGCTTGCTCATCATCACTTCTACACTCTGGTGGGTATCCTGATGCATAGGTCTTTTCCGCGAAGAATTTATTAATGTACTCGTGAAAGAGGCCGCCTTTACACGACCGCTTGTCAAATTATGTAATTTTATACGACCATATTTCAAATACCTTAGTAATCACGTAGCCAAATTCCACATATTTTTTAAGCTCGTCAGCCACCCAGGTACCAACAAAAACGAGCGCGTTCACGTCTTCGTGTTTACAGTCTTCCTGACACACAGACTCGGCACACAATCTACATAGCAAAAATAGTAGCTTATTATGCATTTTACGGGCAGAATAGGATGGTAAAGATTTCTCGGCGGTAACACCTCGCACATTAGCAGGCCGTCAATCTGGCTGATGTCGTTGTTGGGACCAACTACACGCGCACACTCAACCTCGCCCACATAAAGTTTCGGATGACCAACGGGATAGCGACCATATTTGCAAATGTACGATATAATTAGCATACATCGACATATTTAATTTTTTCATTTTCGCGAATATCGTATGATTTTATTGTGTTACTCGTGCGACCACCAAAAAATGCATTTCACGGATTAAGTGGTGTATGCCAGTATTTTGTGACCTCTTTTACATACGTTATCATCTGTTCGTTCTCGCTGTACTCCTGTACTCGCGATCAAAATCACACTCCTACTTCTCAATGAGACGATACAGTGCCACCTAATTTTTCCCGAAACTCGTAGTGCTCGTCCATACTCTCGCCATTAACGATTGACAAATCACGACCATCAGTGTAGCGGCGAACACAACTATGACTTTCTCATTGTTTTCTAATACGCAAAATCCATCGACCAGAGGGCCTTCGGGCAGTCTCTTTTCACGCGAATTTACAGAATGCTGTATTGGCAAGCCTGTCTTATGCTCCATCCACGTGAGCCATTGTGCTACTTTAAGCGATTGTTTATTGGCTTGACGATAGCCATCCGACAGTATAATCTCGATTATATTTTTTTTTTCAAAAATTGCTTACGGTACACGCGCATACACGACGACGCGATAGTTGCGCACTTTAGAAACAGATCTGTCGAGCCGCATTCGATAAATATTTTTCTGAAGGTATGCTATTCTCAATATCTTAACGTCCTGCTTACAATATTTGATGATCTCGTTCTAAAAATCAAAAATGGAATTTTGTCCTTTTCTATCGGCGTACCACTCTAAGAATGTTTTTCCCTCCTCGACACCCATCGAGTCGGGTGAGTAGCTCTCTCCGGGTGGCATCTCGCCCACATAGTTCTGATTCTCCGGTCTGTTGAATAAGTAGGGGAATGTTTCCTTTTGAATACCGCCGCTAAGTCTGTAAGCTTTGGGTAAAGCGCTCAGAGCCATATGCAAATAATTCAAACTATCGAGAAACTTAATGTGGGCAAACTTTTTTATAAATATTTTTGACCCGTTTAGAATTACGGAAGGCATTTCACGGAAATCTTTGCGCCCCAACAAATATTTCAGCACGAACTGCGCGTTGAATCCTTGAGCATTGTGTGCGTTACAGATCACGTCTGCAATATTTTTTCTACGATTCAAGGCTAAGTCTACTAACTGCTTCACCTGATCGTCCTTGAACACATGCTCTCGCACCCCGCAAAAATTACAGGACTTAGAAATATTTTCGTTATCCCGACATGCACTGCATACCTGCTGTACTACACACAGATTGACAACGTGTATATGCGTCTTATCGTCACCCAATACGGGCTCTGACTGTTGTGTCTCGAAATCGTAAAATAAGTATAAAGTTTGTTTTTTCGTGCTGCTGTTACTAGCCACCTACTGACGCGTTTCAGCTATGGGCCGCATAAAACAAAGATGACCGATTGGCTACATCAGCTTACAAGCTTTACAAAAGACTAGAGAGAGAGAGAGAGAGAGAGAGAGAGAGAGAGAGAGAGAGAGAGAGAGAGAGAGAGAGAGAGAGAGAGAGAGAGAGAGAGAGAGAGAGAGAGAGAGAGAGAGAGAGAGAGAGAGAGAGAGAGACAGAGAGAGAGAGAGAGAGAGAGAGAGAGATGCATATGCTGACATTACTTTTCCCGAATTCACATACTTCACAATAATACTTATTATTATTCAATTTTATAAAAATACCATTCTCACGTAAACTCGAGATATTTCTTGGTCATCTGATTATTCAAGAGATCAAGTTTTTACACATTTAACACTTTTTAATAAATCTGAGATGCACTAACAAGGAAAGGTACCCAACCCGAACTCACCGATTTTGATGATTTTCATATATGTTGTAGAACATAAAAAAATAAGAGACACGTATTTTTTTTTATCGGCTAATTTTCACTTTTAAGGGGTAAAAACCTCCCCTAAAGTTAACCCCCAAAAAGCGTTTTTTTTAAATATCTCGGCTTAAAATTAATATTTTTCAATGAAACAAATTGGAGGATATTTCTTACAAAAAGAGCAAGTATTTCATGGTGATTTGAAGAGTAAGGGTAGCATCCCCTATTTTTTAGGGGTTGAAAACATATATTTTTTGGCATAATTTTATAATAAAAATGTTTAAACCGACTAAAAAAAATTGGAAAAAATGTTTAAACATCCTTAATAACAAAATTTAGTTGACATCTTTCGGTGTTTTCATAAATATTATCCCTAAGGGGGTAAACCACCCCTAACACAAAATAACTGTAAATATGTAATTCAATACATAATATTTCGTAGAAAGTTTGTATATAGAGGTTTTCGAGGTCGCTGATTACAAATCTGTTATCAGATTTTGAAAATTCAAAATGGCGGATCCAATATGGCGGACGGAAATATCGAAAAAAAATTTTATATAATAAAAAAGTTTTAAACGACTAAAAAATTTGGAAAAAATTTGTAAACATCTATAATAAACAAATTAAGTTTTTCGGTTTTTTCATAGATACTTCCACTTAGGGGGGTAAACCACCCCTAACACAAAATAACTATAAGTATACTTCAATCCATAATATTTTGTAGAAGGTTTGTATATAAGGGTTTTCGAGATCGCTCTTTGCAAATCTGATATCAGATTTTGAAAATTCAAAATGGCGGAACCAATGTGGTGGACGAAAATGTCGAAAAAAAATTTTAACTTTCATAAAAACTTGTTATAAATGTGTGATCTTTGTAGCCTGTACATGTGAACTAAAGAGCCTTAAACCCTAAACCCCTAAAGAACAAATAGGCTAAATGGTTGTGCTTTTTAACCAAACCACCTCAAATTCCTATATTTGTAAACAAGAAAATTCTGTGTGTGAAGCAGTTTTATAATTTCCGTAGAAATTGTTATCAGAATGTTATTGAAATTCCTTTATTGTAAATTCAACTTATAATGTATTTTTGTTTATAATATTAGAGTATAATAATAATCTACAATCTTTTATCTTTTGCCATAGTGCATTTTTTGTATTGAGTATAAAATATATTATTTTACGATGTTTTTACAATAATGGTAGTCCTCATGAAAGTGTTTAAAGCACAATGCTTTTTTGCACCAACCACATCGTACAATTGCAATGTTTGTGCACCCTTCTATTTCACAATGTGTTGCACAAGACTTTCCAAAACTGAAATCTATAGGATTATCAAATTTATCTGGTTTTTCATTGACGTAACCGCTTTTATACCAGGAATATTTAAACAAATCTATATATCTCGGTCAAGAGAGTTGGTTGTGAACCAATGATTGAAGTTTAATTATATTATTTCTCACATGTAAATTCATATCATGATCCATTAACATTACATTATCAGAAAATGTTCGGACAAGGTTTTTCCAAATACGGAATCCATAGACATCAAGTGGTTGTATTTTTCCTGTGGTTCCAGTTGGGATTTTTTTTTATGTTAATAATTTTTTTTGTGGCATTGTTTCTTCTATAACTTTGTCACAATGACCACTCCAAGAATCAAGTAATAGTATTGAGTGATGGTCTACATAGGGATAAAATATTTTTTCCAACCAGATTTTGAAGTGATCTGCAATTAAACGACTTACTAATTAACTGATCAACGATATTACAATGTAAAAATTGTTATTAGTTCCCTTACTTGTTGTTAATTTTCCAGATTTGGATGCTTCCACGTACACGTTTTCTGGTCTAAATATGTTTTGTTCTACAATAGGGCCAAACTTGCCACTTGGTTCCTTTAAAACAAGAAATAGCGGTGACAACAGTTGTCCAGTAGCTGATATTAGTGGCTGTATAGTATAACTATGCGTTGTTGCTGAAATTGACTGTACCAGAGATTGCACTTGCTTTTCTCCTTCTACTGCTAATGTTCTTCCAGAATGCATTTCTAGCTGAAATCCGCTCTGATCTGTATTATACAAATTTTCGAGTCCAATCCTTGGTATACACGATTTAACGTCATCGATAAATGCTTCAGCTTTAGCCGTAAGTTCTGCACTACTTTCTAGTGTTTTTCTTGTTACGAACTTATTTATTTTCCTAGAAACTATTCGGTGTGCTTGCTTAAATTTAAGTAACCAATGTTTAGAAGCTTTGAATCTAATATCATCAAAACCAATTTCTTTTTTAGCTTGTAAGGCCCATCGAATTATATCTTCATAATGGATAATTGAACCACTGTCGAGAGCTGCTTGAAAATTATCCAGGGTATACTGACAAATTTGTGCTACTTTTTCTCTATACGTGCCACCTTTATTAATTGAATGAGCCCAACGACGTAGCTGACTAATAGATGATACTTTTTTGAATCTGTTTTGCACTGTTTTGAGACTTAAATTTTGCTTCGTTTTGCTACTTCTCCAAAATTCTACAGCTCTTTTTTTGTATTCAAAATCTAGTTCTTCATTATCTGCTGTACATTGATTTGTTGGTGCTATATCCGGATCAGGAAAATGATGTTGCACTTCATCTTCAATTATTTCCGCATTATGGTCTTTATACTCTTCTTGAAAATCCAAAGAGTCATCAGTAATCATTTCTACATCGTTGAAATCATATGTTGCATCTATTAAAATTTCTTTTATTTTTTCGGCCAACTCTGTTTTGTGATAATTCGTGACACTATCTAAGGCACGACTGCTACATTTCTACCAGAATAAAACGAGTGAATGTAAATTGAATCAAATTATTAATTTATGCATTGGAGAAGAATTCTCGTTCCACTTTGTGATGTTCGGAAAACTCTATTTTTGGTTTTTTCAACTTTTATTCACTTTGAAATTGAATAATGTAAATCTATATAAAATCACTAAAGAAAATTTTCTACAACTGTATGATACCACTGACAAACAAAAAGACGTACTATTCGTACTTTCCGGCATCGAACTAGAATACCCACAAAACTCACTCACTGCCTAAAAAATAACACAGGCAGCTGAGGTAAACACTCGATGAAAACAATCTAAAAAAAGAACATACTGATTCGCACATATTGTCAACAACTTTTATGAGTGAAAGACATTTATCTGTGGAATTATCATTGAATGTACGATAACATTCATTAAACTAATGAATGCATATAAAATTCCCTTTCAATAACAACGTGTTCTTTAATTGCAAATGAAGTTCGAGTATTAATATTCTTTTATGTATTTTTACCAATAACAAAAATTATCATAGTAATATAATAATAATAAGAAGAAGAAGAAGAATAAGCATAATTGCAATAGCAATAATAACAGTAATACTGATAATAGCAATGATAATGAAAAATAATAATAATAATTAGAATCATATATATTATTAAATTTAGATTTTTTGATAAATTCATTAAATCGTAGCAAATAGTATTATTATGGAATTCCAGACTGTAAATATTTTACTATAGATACAATAATCATTACTTCGAGAATTCATCTAAAAAACTTTCGGCTTACGATATAATTGTAACAATGAAAAACTCCCAAGTTTGACAACATTAAATTTTATTACAAAACGCAAAAGAGTTTGATAAACTAATTTTATTAACCTATGTTTTTTCATTTGCAAAAAAGTGTGGACTTTTTGAATTTATAAAATTATATAATTATGCAATTTATGAAATACTTTATAATTTATGAAATTACTTTTGAAATTATGCTAATTTATAAAAGCAGAAAAATAAATAATCTTTGATTAAAACATAAAACGAGACGTTATTTGTTACATACAAAATGATAGAATAAAATATCGGTAATATGTCTATACTCGTGTCTACGGTAAAGCATAGGCCTTCGGCTTGTCTGGAGGTTAGGGGTTTGGAGTCGTTTGGTTAAAAAGCACAACCATTTAGCCTATTTGTTCTTTAGGGGTTTAGGGTTTAAGGCTCTTTAGTTCACATGTACAGGCTACAAAGATCACACATTTGTAAACAAGTTTTTTTGAAAGTTAAAATTTTTTTTCGACATTTTCGTCCACCACATTGGTTTTGCCATTTTGTATTTTTAAAATCTGATATCAGATTTGTAAAGAGCGATCTCGAAAACCCCTATATACAAACCTTCTACAAAATATTATGGATTGAAGTATACTTATAGTTATTTTGTGTTAGGGGTGGTTTACCCCCCTAAGGGGAAGTATCTATGAAAAAACCGAAAAACTTAATTTGTTTATTATAGATGTTTACAAATTTTTTCCAAATTTTTTAGTCGTTTAAAACTTTTTTATTATATAAAATTTTTTTTCGATATTTCCGTCCGCCATATTGGATCCGCCATTTTGAATTTTCAAAATCTGATAACAGATTTGTAATCAGCGACCTCGAAAACCTCTATATACAAACTTTCTACGAAATATTATGTATTGAATTACATATTTACAGTTATTTTGTGTTAGGGGTGGTTTACCCCCTTAGGGATAATATTTATGAAAACACCGAAAGACGTCAACTAAATTTTGTTATTAAGGATGTTTAAACATTTTTTCCAATTTTTGTTAGTCGGTTTAAACATTTTTATTATAAAATTATGCCAAAAAATATATGTTTTCAACCCCTAAAAAATAGGGAATGCTACCCTTACTCTTCAAATCACCATGAAATACTTGCTCTTTTTGTAAGAAATAACCTCCAATTTGTTTCATTGAAAAATATTAATTTTAAGCCGAGATATTTAAAAAAAACGCTTTTTGGGGGTTAACTTTAGGGGAGGTTTTTACCCCTTAAAAGTGAAAATTAGCCGATAAAAAAAAATACGTGTCTCTTATTTTTTTATGTTCTACAACATATATGAAAATCATCAAAATCGGTGAGTTCGGGTTGGGTACCTTTCCTTGTAAGTCGAAATATGAGATATGAAGATGATAATTGGCGACTTCTGTCTCACAGTTTCGACGAAAAGTGCCAATGCAGGGCTTCTTGAAACTAAAAAGTGGTGGAAAAAGTGTGTAGATGGGGACGAAAATCAGCGCAGCTTTTTCAGTCCTTGACCAACTCTCTCGGAGTAACGAAGTGCGACTATTTTTTATATAGACATGCGGATTTTGAGCGTCGCCGAAATCAAAATGCGCGCGGTTTATCGGCATCGCGTTGTTTCACCACCACCGCGCTGCGACTCTATGCTGCCGCAATATTTGGAGGATGCGGTACTCGACGAGGAGGTTGCCGCTGTAATGGCGAGCAGCCCTGTTAATGTGGCACCGCTTATTTTGTATAGCGAAGGCATTTCTCGGCAGCCGCTGTACCCGAAACTAGTGCCAGAAGTTGACGACGAAAGCGACGATGAAGAAATTGCCCGGATTCGGCAGGCTCGGGAGGAAGAAGAGAATGCTGCGAGAGTAATGGCCAGACAGGTCAAGATTCAGGCCGGGGAGGAGGAGGAGGAAGCAGTGTATGACTTTTGATTAGAGTCGATTGACAGCGACGCTGAGACTGTCGAAATATCAGTGATAGTAGTAGCAGCAGTGATAATGATAGTGAAAGTGACAATGATGACGAACCATACAACCCGGTAAGAGATCCTGAAAAAAAAACCGGTTACACAGGCTTCTCGACATTCAAGGTCGTTTATATTGGGTATAACAAAAAATATTACGTCTGAAACAGCGAGAGGGCTTATTAAAAATTAAAAATAAAATACGCCGTATGCGGTATCGTCGAGTGCGATTTATGCGAAATCTCACTCCCGCTGAACGACGCGAGCTTCCCGTACCACAAAGAGTACAACCGCGTAGAAATCAAGACTTTTGTTATGGCTGTGGTCGATTTTATTTAGTGCAGGGTGTGCGGTGGTGGTGGCGTCGTCAAGAATGCGGGTTCTTGTATATATATATATATATATATATATATATATATATATATATATGTGTGTGTGTGTGTGTGCGGGTGTGTGTGTATTACACGCGCGCACCCGAAAATCCTGTCAGTCGTCAGTCGACCGTCGTAGGGTCAACGTAGTAAGTTGCTCCATAGTTCCCCAAAGTGCCTCGAAAAATCAGAGGCACTTCGGATGGAAAGGAAAGGGGTAGAGGTTCTCTCTAAAGTATCTCGAAAAATTAGAGGCACTTTGGATAGAAAGAAAAGGGAAAGATGTTTTCTCCAAAGTGTCTCGAAAAATCAGAGCCACTTTGGATGGACAGAGAAGGGGTAGGGGGGCTCTTTCCAAAGTACAAATAACACCATGGGGAGTAAACATGGGGAGTGACCTTGACTTCTCACTGGCTCGGGGTGGGGGGTCAAGGTCAGTTTTGTTTACTTTCTCAATGGTGCCTGGGTATTACTGACAACCTACAGAAGTGAATAGACTAATTCCATGGCTCAATCGGGAATTACAAGTCTTGCTGAACAACAACAGACCTCACATTGCCTATGTTATGGGCGTCATTATGGATACTATTACGCAGTATGATATTCGCAGCGTTGAATTTCGAAATACCGTGCGACAGTATTTTGGGATTCACACAGACCATTCTGTGCATAAACTTGCAAATTGTGCGAAGACAAATTTCAATTTAGTTGGATATGATCAAGCTGTTAGTTACATGCCAGCCAGAGATAATGTTTTGTTCAAATGTTTACGTTATATCTGAATAAGTGCTCGATGGTCTTTTCGTGATTTACAGGACTATCAAATAAATATGTTCTAAGACCACTATGTCCTACTCTCAGCACGATCAGCAATTCTTCAAATGACTCAAATGTATATGTATTGCCAGATTTAAATCGTAAAATGAGCTACATGACTCAAGTGATTGATGCTCTAGCTAAAAAGAATCGCTCGAGTCAAACGTTTCATATAAGACAACACATTTTAAAATAAATATTTTTTCATAACAGCGTGCGCGGAGCTCGACTTTAGAGTCATTTGTTTTGGCGCTAAAGTCATCGACTCAGGCACGCTCTCTCAACCTATCCTATCGCTGTCATTTGTTTTACATGTGTATGATTGCGAAATTGTGTATCATTAGTGCAAGACGTCTTGTTTATAACCTATTGGTACCTAACCGAAAAGTAAACATGAGTGATAACAGTTCTTGTGATATAGACGATATATCCGATTATGGAAATGGAATTCCACCCGAAATCGATGCAGCAGCTAAAGAAGTAACTTTATATTTATCGCCGGACAACTCAAAACGTCTATATGTTGCAACATACAATAACTTTAAGTCTTGGCATTCAACAAACAAAACCACAATGTTCGTTGAAAAAATATTTTTAGCTTATTTCAAAGAATTGGCAATGACACTTTCTCCTCCGATACTATGGAACCGTTATTCAATGTTGAAGACTACCGTAAAAACTTTTGATCATATTTTTGCAAATTTAAAAATAATTCATTTTTAAATTTGCAAAAATATTTTAGTTTAGTATAATTACACTCGTATATAGCGACAATGTGTGATTTAACGAACTTTTTGTATAAATAAGCTTTCACAGGAGCGTGGCCTATTTCGCATTATGAAATAAATTTAATTTGTATAATATACCAATTTAGTATAATGTCGAGCTCCGCGACACTTGTTATGAAAAATAGTATACGCGACTTGGCTGTAAATTTTTCCTGTATCGCTTCTGTGAAGCAGCCATTTGATTTTGTTTACCTTGTGTGACTAAGAAACCTGCGAATTTTTCCGTGGTTAAGTAGATTTTTCTGAAAGTTAACCTTACCGTTTCCGTACAGTCATTCAGAGATCGCGGTTATAGCGAGATCCACAAAAAGCGATTAATTTCATCGAGCTTTGTTGAAACTTGCCACAAGTACGAGAATGAAACTATCGGCGAGGACAGCGAGAAGGTGAATCCCAACATCTTCAATGGTGAAAGTACGGCCGAAGGGGCTTTCCACTACATGGTGGCATTGGGATACCAGCCCGATAAAACGAATCCTTTGCTCATCCGGTACAACTGCGGTGGTACCCTTATTTTCGTCAGACACGTCTGATTACGGTACAACGAATCTAAGGCGCTCTCCTACTTCTTCTGTCTCCAACGTCCCCAACGATTTTCATCGTCCGCATCAAGATGTATGCGAATAAAAGGAAATTTCGTCGATGGAAAAGCGCAATCGAGTCAATGACACAGCGTCAAATTCGTATATACTATACGCATGGTCATTCGTTCTATGAGTAGCGTCAATTTAAACGTACTGTATCACACGCCCGAACGAATGAAACGGCTCATTATATTAATGAATAAACCGTTTAAAACGCAAGCATTATTAGACCTCCTTCTTCGTCTTCGATTTACGATAAAAGCGATGCGGGAACGATATTAAAATCGCCTTTTTTGTCAGCGCACGAGGAAGATCACCGCTGAGACCGAGGGATCTGTCGTTTTCTCCCTCTTTTTTCTTTTAAGTGAGGATGTTCGCGCGGAGTGTGAGTTACGAGTGTCGAGCGGTTTCGTCGTGACAGCGGTCGAAGGTGCTTTTCTCGAAAGTCGCAGACAACAGAGAAGCAGTTTCTGAAACACGCATAATTCTTTCATTCGTATTTTGTATTATAGTAAAAAATGAGTGTAGTCGAAACACGCGCCTATATGCGAAATACGCATGATTAATTATTTTATATGGCGTGTAGTCAAAAGACAGACGCATATATAAAATATGCACGATTTGTTATTTTATATTAACAATTGTATATAGCCAAAACACGCGCGTATATTCATCATAAACATAATTCCTTATATTGTATAGCTGTTGTAATTGTATAGCTGAATTGTATAACTGAAAAGTTAATACATACGCCAGATAAGTTTCTGTGTCTTTCCGCGGTCCCCTCAATTGTTTAACGTTAATCTATCAATTTGATATTGTAGAAAAAGAATATATCGGTCTACACCTCGAAATATTTGAAGGTATTTTGTTATTAACAAAATTAACTGCAAAATTATGGTCTTTTTCCAGTAAAATATTGATTTTAGAGAAAAAATGTTTAATGAAAAAATTCTAATCGTATAAGTTGATATTCCAGAATAAGAATATTTTTATCTACATTTCCAACTAATTGAATGTATTTTGCTACTAACAAAAATAACTGCAAAATATGGTTTCTTGGCAGGGCCAAAAATGGACCAAAATATTTTTATTCTAGAATATCAACTCAATAAATTGACGTTGAATAATTATGGGGATCTTGCAAAAACACCCAAAAAACGACGATCATCCAACTAGAAATACGTAGAGCATGGAATAAGTCCTTTTTTGCCCATATCAGAAAAAATATTCATTTCTTAAAAAAATTGTTGTAATACATTCTTTGATGTAAAATTATACGATTATCATTTTTTCATTGAACATTTTTTCTCTAAAATAAATAGTTTACGAGATATAGTCAAAAAATCATAATTTTGCAGTTATTTTTGTTAGTAACAAAATACCTCCAAATATTTCGAGGTGTAGACCGATATATTCAATATCAATATACAATATCAAATTGATAGATTAACGTTAAAAAATTAATGGGACCTTAAAAAACGCAAAAACTTAGCTGGCATGTGGTCTAAGTATAGTTTCTAATAGATTGGTGATTTTCTAAAATCGCTACTTTTATAGTACTGAATCTGACAAATTCGCAGGACAGTTAAATTGCGACAATATTAGTAATTTAATTATGTTGTAAATTTAAGTAAGCAATATTTCTACTTGAATATAGTTACTAATACTGTACTAATTAAACTACTCTGAGAATACGTCGAATTAGTTTACTATTCTCATAACCGTAATTTTATGTATGCTATTGGGGTCCCTGGCGCCATCTACATTTAAATGCATTTCGACTTCTGTAAGATCGCGTTTGCGATTATAGATGATGAATATTATATACTTACTACATTGACGACCTATGAGCCGATAAAATCGCAGAAATGGGTTTGGGACCCCCTAAAGCCCTATCAACGCATAGAGAAGTTGAGAATTAGCAATTGGTTATATATATTTGAAATAATTCCTTTGGATAAAGTTAGCTTTTTTTAAATTAAGGTTAACGGGCGAAACTAACGGAAAATAAGTAAAGAATATTAAATAAAAAGGGAAGATGCAGAAAAAGAGAAAAAAGTAGAGAGGTCGAGTTAATAAACGTTATTAGGTGAAGGGGAAGTGGTGGAGGTGAAGTGAATGCGGAGGAAAATGAAAGGATTAAAGGGGATTTAAAGTCTTAAAATAACGCAAATTCTGTAAAGATTTTGCTTTAATAAGTAGAGGAAATTAAAGGGGACGTAGGAGGTAGTGGAGTATAGCATCGCAAATAATTCAATCATTCAATTTAACTTAATAATAATAGTTTGTAATACATTATTAAATTATAACAATCAGTTAATACCTTTCTGCCGTGTTATAACCATGGCCAGATGGGCCCTGTTTATTATAAATTAACGTCGGGCGTGCTGAAGGCACGGCTTGGCCGACTCAGATCATGCACGTGTTTTTACATGGGCCCGCGGAGGCGGCGTAGATCGGGTCGTAGGAAATAAAACACGAGAAGTTTAGATAAGGAAATGTATATTCAATTGTACTATACACAGAGGTGCAAACGCCGCACACTTCGACGAATGATAAAGAGAGACGGGAGATATTACCCCGTCGACGTGAGAGAGTGAGAATGCAGGTACTTACAAATCAGTAGTAGCAGTAGTACTTAACGCAACGGACGTGGCCCAGTCTCGGACGTGGAGATGCAGCAGTTCGGGCGGGCGTCGCAGCGACTCGTCAGTAAGGCACGGACGAATATCGTTCGCTCTCAAGATGCTCGCAGGAACCTCAACAAACACGTGTATAGTAGCAGCGCGAGCTACTCGTGTGGATAGCGCAGCGAGACTAACTCTAGTCGCGGCTCTCCCGGCCGTCGGCACATCGTTGTCATATCTCGCCAACGTTGTGCTGCCAGGCGGCAACCGCGCTACCTATGCTCTCACTCTCTCTGTCTCTATCTTGCCTCGTCTCTTGTTCTCGCTCGTTTCGGCGCTCGTTGGCAGCTTGCTGAAACAATAATCTTATTACAATTAGTACATGATTAGCCATTAGACATTTGACGTGCACTCGGCCGTCACAAAATATAATTTATATTCAAAGTCGTAAATTGGAAACAGTTATGATATAAAGATATTGTGTATATATCAATGTGATAATGAGCATCTATAATTAATCTACAATATTTGTTAATTCTATGTATTAATTGTTGTATATTATTTAATTTTTAAATCATATTTTAAAATAAATAATATATCAAATCACAACCCTGGTAGTATTGGAATTCTTGAAACTGTCAAAATTTTAGTTTCTCATTCTAAGTACATGTTAGTTTTACTTGCCAGTTTTTGTAACAAAATGTAATGCTTTTTCTCGGGTTGAGTATTTTAAAAGTAACTTCTCATATAGGCAAGAACTGAAATCCAAGTACAGATGGGCTATTGCAATTACAGATTAAATATTGAAAGCTCGATATCAACACACCTAGTGAAAGATTTGTTTGAAAAACGTATTGAGTAACGATTCACAAGTAAAAAATATTTTCCAAAAAATTGAGTCTGACAGAAAACTCGCAATCCCCTGGCGAGAAAAATCACATAATTCATCACCTGACTATTTAGCGTGATTTCTCACAAGACATACTCAGCTGATTTCACGCTTGTGTTTGATACATGTCTCTGTTGGGCAGTTTTACTAATACCCGATTCAATTTCCGCATTAAGTGCGGGCGCTTTTAAGGCTGTTCAGTTTTCCGGTCAAGCGTACTGTTACGTCAGAACGAGCGCAACCCACTAATATACTTGTGGTGTGCAGAGTTCCTATCTTCGGCAATTATTATTGTTTCTAATTTACAAAGGAAATCCCTTTTAGCTACCGCAGACGCGGTCACTGCCTTCCGGAAATGGGAGCCGGATAACGAAATCACTTACTCAGGCTTAGAATTTAAAGCGACTACTACGTTTATTTATGCAAGAAAGGAAGAGAGAAAAGTACCTTTATTGTAATGTGTGTAAGTGTGCGTCAGCAGGAGGTTGCAGCTGTAGTCCCTGGCGCTCGGTAGCCTTCCGTCGGTGGTTCAGTGCGGTGAGGCTGGTGTGCGAGTCGGTCTTTTGGCTCTATCCCCTTTGGAGCAGGTAGAGATAGATGGGCGCCTCGATGCGCCAGCTCTCTTTCAGTGACGAGAGGACGGTGTATTTCAATGAATGTGGCACTTGTGTAACGTTTGCACCACTGAGTTTTTATAATGCGGACTGTTAGTTTTTACTAAGTCCCTCGATCTCTTTTATGGATTCGCACTTTCAACTTGATCGGCGCGAACTTTATTCAATACGAAGGTAATGTAAGTTGAACTGATTTAGCTCGCGACTGGCAGCGATTCGATATCGACTGAAGATTAGATATAAACTGAAAATTTGATATGGCGCCTTGCAGCGATTCGATCCGTATGACAACTTCGGGAAAACTGACGATGCTCACCCCTTTGCTCCTGGTCTATATATACTAGAGCTTCTTCATTTCCTTCTTCATTTCCCATATTAGGAGTACCTAATATGAGATATTGTTACGACTTTCTTTCTACTATCACGTGACCTCGTGAAATTTTTATTACCTTCGGTTTTTAAGAAAATTGTCTCGTGACTAGCCCTCCTGCTGCTTTTCGTCACCTGCGCGCTGTCACGTGGGACTTTCCCAACGTGTTTTTGGGAAAGCGCGCTTCTCTGATGTTTGCTTGTCGCATGGTTACTTTGACGAGCTGTCACTATTTGAGGGATATCACGACGTAGTTTTACTTGTTCAGTGACATATTTTTAATTCTGTTGATAGTCCATGTCAGTTTCTATCCCTATTTTTGTAGGATTATGCTGTGGTGGGGAAGTACTGCTTCTTGTGACTGCTGCGATGGCGGTGCTCGCGAGTGTGTGTATATATGTATTTGTTTTGTGTGTAAAAAAAATATTTGTGTATCTCTATTTTCATTGGCGTCATAGGCGCGTAATGGAGTCGGGGATTCCATTACAGTACTTTGTTATTATCTCCTTCTTAGTTTCTTTGTTGATGTCTTCTTTTCACATGGCGATCCATCTTCCGGTTAGATATTGATCCAGAGAGGGCCCCACTTCCTTCAATTCATATAAGCATGATGAGCAGCTGCATAAGTGGTTTTATGAGTCGCGATCGTCGCTGTAACTGTTGTTGCCTCGACTTACGCTGCTCAAGAATGCCGATTTGCTGCTACTGCGTTTTGTGACATGACGGGACTTGCATCGCTTTACATACGGTTGAGCTTCGAGAGCGTTGGCTTCGGCTGGAGCTTCCTTGATAGTCAGCGTGTTTATTACGACATGGCATACGTTTGGCGTCATATTCTGGCCCTTTCTTTAACACAAAGCTTTTCGCAAGATTTCCTCTCTCGCGTTTCCCGCCATCTTATTTACATTTCTGCGGCTTGGGTCGTTTCTTGTCCATCAGCCTTTTGAGTAAAGATATTTTTCTTTTTGTGTCGATTGTGAACGTCGATGTCTTTTAATCTCGGAAATGTCCGAGAAGCTGCTCCTAGAGGTAGATCGGGTGCTATCCGTAGCACCGACAATGCGATGTGTGAGATATCATCAAGTAATGCTGCAGTATAGAAATATATGTAACTCTGAGAAGAAACTTAAGTTTTTGCTTAAAGGTTATCCTTTATTTATTTATTCCTCCGCTTTTGATGTTGATTCTACTGATGTGCTGATATATTTTTTTTACCAAATACTGTCCAGATAAAGACTTACTATAACACTAGATCTACAAAAAGTTTATCTTTACCCTTTGATTTGTACAGGGAAATTGGCGAGTATGTGATTATAAAATCTGTTTGTAAAGTTAAGCAGGTATCGTTATTCCCATGTCTCCTACTAGTAGTAAATATGTGGCATTGCTGCAAGATGAAAGAAATTATTAACTTTTTATCCCAGCAAACTGAATTTAATTATGTATATGCTACCCTAAAGCTAATTCACAATATCCGGACAGTGTTAGTTGGCATTTCTGGCTACTTCCGATACCTGAATACGACTCTAAAATTGGATTAATACTGTCTAGTAGTGTTGGTTGACATTGCGAGCTTTTTCAACCACCTCACGAAGACTCTAGAGTTGGACTTATCCTCTATAATGGTGCTAGTTACGACTCTGAGTGCGATTACAACCTTGTTCTTTTTTATTTTCTTGACCAATAAACTGTTTTTTTTTTAGTTTTAGCCAAATCAATGACTTTAGGCAGGTATAAACATTCTTAATAGTTTATTTGCTGGTGTATTGTTTATAGATATTTAAAATTTTTATATAAATAACTTAACATACCTCAGAATACATATATTCCAGTCCATCAAGTTGCTTCTTTATAGTTCTTGCATCATTGATACTAAAATCAGAATCGCTTCGATCTAACATAGAATCCAGATCCAGTCCCGTTGTGGTGGATGTTAAATAACCAGCTTCCATACCTAAATTAATAAAACAGATAAAAATTATTTAATTTTGTAACTTTTTTGTTAAATATTAAACTATCGTACATTAAGATACAAGCGTGCAAAGTGTGGGTTTATCTATGCAGCAGACGATTGTCGCATAATATTTACTACTTAATTTTATAATTTTATTAGTTCAACACGTTTTTTCTTATTTAGATTTAATTTAATTTTATTTGGGTGTGTAATGTCCTAAACTTATGAGAGTTGTCATCAGTAACTCTGACAGTAACTCTACAGGTTAATTGGCTTTAAGAAATTGTAGATTTGGTAAATAACAATATTATCACAACGTCCTAAAGATAAAACAGAGACAGAGAGAGAAGAGATGAAAGAAGTCCGGAAGAAGAAGTGAGGTGGAAGAAATTATGAAGGAGGAGAAAAAATAAAGAAAGAAGATAATGTAGGTTTAGAAAAGAAATCAGAGACTTTAGAAAAAAGCCGAAAAAAAGTAAAAAGGAAGGGAAGTCAGAAGGCAGGTTCTTAGAAGAAATAAATAAGAGAAAAAAGTCAGAAGGCAGGTTCTTAGAAGAAATAAATAAGAGAAAAAACGACATAATAAAATATACAAATGTCATACATAATCTTTTGCTAATTATCATGAATTTGTACATACATAAAAACACATTTGATGTATATGATACACGAACTGACTTATTCTTTTGCGTAATTTTGAAAGCAAAGGAGATGCTAAACAAACTAGAAAAATAAGAATGGAGATATAAGAGGTAAAAACGCAATCGTACATTAAAAAAAGTCTCGGACACACGCGGTATGAATCACCGGCAACCAGCGCCCCCCAAATTTGTATACAGCGAAGTCACGAATTTCGGACTCCAGTGGCCCGAAATCTCTGTACTGCTGTTCAGTAAGCAACAGGAGGGGAGAGGAACTCTTCAAAGCAGAGGTCGGTATAAAGAAGAGAGGAGGCGTAGCTAGGGAAATTTGCCTTTTAACCATCTGCGCATTTGATACGCGTCTACTGCGAATGTGATTTGTTTAAGTACGTTTTTCGGGTTGCTGAAGTTATCTGAAAATCATCGGCACGGAACTACACGTCGTATCATAAAGTGGGAGCACGAACTTGTTATACGGGTGTTAGGTTTAGGGTTAGGTGTGCAGGAGAAGGAGCAATCGGAAAATGATGTACCAGAATACAAAATAAGTCCACAACAAATAACGAACTTGGAATAAAACATACAGAAAAGAAAAAGGTCCAGGAAGTAATACAACATAGTAATCACGAAATTGCAAGGCACATATGCAGAGGAGGCAGTGGAAAGGTAGATAACGCAAAATCTGCGTATAGATATAAACCTAAAATGTACGTTGATAATTAGAAGCAGAGTCAATAGAGTAGGAGCTAAATACACGAGCTAGGGAGATAAGAAAACAAATATAACAGGAAAATACTTTAAAAAGGGAAAAGGACAGCGCTTAAGGCTCAGATATCTTCATCGATCATGTTCTGATCTGAAAAAAAAACTAAAAGAAAATAAGAGTATGAAAAGGAGAAAAAGAATGAATGTAAATAGGTAGGAGAAAATAGAATAGTTTTTATTTACTGTATAAGGCGTTATATAAAAAAAATTGAAGACATCAAAAATGTTGTGACGTGGCAAAACCGAGGACCCGAATCCGTGACACTCTAATTCTTTTAAATCGTTTCCGAATCTTCTTGCGATCATAGATAACGTCTCGCTAAATCACCCTTATTTGGGATATTCAGAGTTAAGGTGACACAACACCTTTAAATACTAAAAAGAAGGATTATGAGTAAAAATGACAAAATTGAAGTAAATTAAAAAAAATTTTTTCAGTGATATTTAGTATAAATACCTTTAATTTCATTGTGCTAAACCCTTAATGTAAATAATGGTAATAAAACAGTGAAGAAGGGGTGAAAATGGTACAATTTCGTATATTGCAAAGTGATAGGACGTGATTAACTGTTATCGATGTTGTAAAAGTGTAGTCGTGCATTTTGTTTGAATAATCGAAGTGATGTAGTGTTACGAATATGGGCCAGTTTTGTGTTCTAGAAGTGGGCAAAACTGATGCAAAATGAGTTCCTTAGCGTCTTCATGAAAGAAACTACATGTACGGTGGTGTCACCTTACCCTTTACAGGATGTAGTGCGACGTGGAAGTCAAAGGAGGCAATATGAAAAGAGAGATCCGCAGTTTGAAACAGTTTTCTTAAAAGACAGACCGTAAAGTACTTCCTACGTCTAGCTGTGGTGAGCCATTGCAGCTCGCTCATGTAAGGTGTGATCTGCTCGTCCTGCCTTACACCATAGATATAACGTATACCAGTGTTGACGAGCCTTTGTAGGTTTGTGTCAAGTTCTTAAGTCAAGTCAGTGTATACCGCTGAGCAGTAAACAGTTATGGGAAACGAGAATTGGCACGAGATGTTAACAAAGAATAAGGTTCTCTTTCTAATAATGTAGAGCTTGAATATAAGTGAGTAGACAAGTTTGCAGAGTTGCACTACGCACTCCTTATACGTGAGTTAAGAATCAAGCACCAAACCAAGACTGCAGACAGACAAATTAAACTCGACCCAGGCCTCGCCTATTTGAAAAGAGTTGTACAATGGCCTACTTACTGAAAAACATCGCTAAAAGCGAAACGCTTTGCTTTTCACATAAGGCACTCGCCGATATTTAAAGGCTCGCTGATGAACACACACATAGACACACATACGCATACAAAGTATACAGATATTCAAATATTGTTGATAAATTCATTCATTCATATTGTTGATAAACTGCAATGGAGTAAGATTTGACGATTAGAGAAAACATCGTCTTTCTTTCTTGTTCTAATCACCGGTTGTGTTATCGGGTGGTATTTTCAATATACCGACCATGCTTTATAGAAAAAATTCGTATTCTTATAAAACAGATCAATTTTTCAGATTTAATGACCATTGATTTGTGTATGAAAGATTTTAGGGATCGTAATGATGATAACATATCAAATTTATAAGTTAATCATACGTTTAGAAAATAATAATCAACGGGACCTTTTTCGCAATAGCATTATTTTAGCTAAGGAAACAGACTAAACTATTCCTGATAGATGCTGCACTATGGGATAATACTTATTTAAAATAGTAGGTCAGTATTTATTTGTTTCTGTTCCTTTCTGCATGTGCTTTATAGAAGAAATTCGTATTCTTATAAAACAGATCAATTTTTCAGATTCATCAATTGCATAATCTAAATAAAATTTACTCAGTTTGATTCGAATACTTTTATTAATCTGCTGCTGCAAAAAATAATGTTGAATTTTAATGACCAGTGATTTGTGTATGAAAGATTTTAGGGATTGTAATGATGAGAGATATCAAGCTGACATCCTGATTAACAGAGTAAGGAATTTTTGTTATTCGATGCTTTTGCTTTTTAAGCAATACTCACACATGCTTTAACTTACTCAATTTTAATACTAATTATTCTATTTTTATTTCAGAAAGTTCACATTGATTGTGCTCATTGCAAAGCATCAAAATATGCAGGGAAGCTGGAACAGGCTAGATACCTGATTGTAGAATTGGTGATTCAAGCGCCTACAAAGCTCATGTTCCGGGGAATGCATGCAGTAACCCCAGCCGAGCCTGCTCCCTTACCACCCAGGGAAGTTGATTTTGACAGCATCATCGAAGCTGAAGGAACCATTTGTAAGCATTATTAAATTATTAAATAAATATTTAACTACATAATATAAATTATATTATAATATATAACAGAATTAAAATCTAATGTATATTTTTTACAGCCAAAATCAATTAATATTAAATTTGAATAGCAATTAATTATTTTTTTCACTTTGGCAGCAATTAATGGATTCATACGGATGGAGTTTACTGGAGTTGCAAGCAGGTTCCAAAATGCCACGTATGGATGTCGCTCAATAACAGATGGCAACCATAAAGTTACTGTGAATATCAGTAATTTTCAACCTCTGAATTTGCCAAAAGGAACTGCTGTTAATCTTGTTGTTAATGTTAATGTTGTTGCCGAAGTAAATAATAATACTGGTAAATTTACAAACATTTTTTTTAAATTTGCTAATGTCCACAAAATTAAGTTCAAGGTTCAAAATACCATTTGTCAGTGTACGTATACTGCATTCATTCTTTTTTGAAAGTTCAATTGGAAGTTCAAAATTAATTTACTCTTTACGCTGACTGATTGTATGAGCCTAAAACTCAAAATGATTTTCCACTGCATGTATCGAATTATGTGTATCCATTTTGTTGGAATAGTAGACAGTAAAAAGTGCTTTTTAGTATTAATTAACATGCGCTACAGCAGTTTTCCAAAGCAAGCAACTCTTTAGACTCTAAATATTTTTTAAAACTTTGTACACACCATGTAACACATTGTGTGGGATAGAATATTAAATTTTAGTTTCCTATAATAAGTTACTGTGGAAATACAGCATCAAGTATAGTTTTTTTTATTAAAGAGTTATTTTCACTACAGTATTTTGAACTGAAAACTTATATTCTATTCTCCAGAATATATTGCATACTGTAAACAAAGTTTTAAATGAAATCAGAGAATACAACGTGTTTTTGCTTTGAAACGATGATAACCCATGATAATTATTTAGTCGTATAGCATGAGTTTGAGTTCACATCAGTGTCGGAATCGAGATCAGAAGATTTCAGTTAAGGCCGATTCAACTTTAAATATCTTTTCACAATCACAAAAGAAATCTATATGCAAAATATAAGCTCTCTAGACCTGTTAGTTTTTGAATGAAAATAAATGCAAAAATGGAAAAATAGGTATCGGTCTCAAAATCTCTCACAACTATTAAAAGTCAAAATTCTAATTACCTAATACCTTGACAAAAAAGCCAAAACATTTATCACATTCTCCATGTAAAAATATGCTAAAAACTATACAATGTGCTAAAGATAGTAGTTTCTGCGTAACTGGCTATAAGTAAAATTTGACCTGCTCAATTAAAAAATTCGCATGAGCCTGGATGTGAAAATATGAACGAAAACAGTTAAATCAGAATCATCTAGGTTACATATTTCTAGGTAACATAGGAAGTGGCAGTATCATATTTTAGTTGTTTAGTAGCCTTTTTACAATTCAAAGAGCATTGTATAATGTATAATGACTTAAACTTACTGACTCGGATACTGAACTTTTCTTTAAATTCATCTTTCAAACCTCACCGAGGGCGACTTTGGGCACAGAGACACAGTATATCTTCGAACTCTTTATTCTTTTAATTGAACTTCTCACTGACATTTAAAAAAAAAACTAAATAATATTGACACACTTTATTACTTCTTCAAATAGGGTTAGGGTGCCACTTTTCAATACACATGTTGTAATACTATACACTCTTGGTAATGATTAATTTTTACTAAAATTTCTTGCTAGTTATATTACATATATTTTATCTGTTATTAAGGTTTCCACATTTCATTTTAAACACCTCAAACATTTCTACCAGGGTTATGAGTTATGACTGTTTTGAGGGTTATGAATTTAAAGCTCAGTTCTGATCACGTTGCCTAGGCAACCAACCATTAACCAATCAGGATCACGTATTAAATGTTTCACAACAAAGGCCATCATTTTTTTAAGAGAGGAAAGAGCGGATAAGAAGTCAAAAAATTTTCAAATTTAATTAACCTTGATATCTTACGAACCATAGGGGTTTGAAAGCTGTGCAATAAACTTAGCCAAAACACATAAAATATCGACTTTTTCCCAAAATCTCAAGTGCAATAAGGCCTTTTTACGTCCGTATTCGAGGCACAAAAAAAACGGATTTTTTTCAGTTTTCGATTTATTACTGAATAAATAAGTGGTCAAATCACATTGAAATTTTGATAGGATACATTTTGACACATGACCCATTAACATAATTTTTCGCGAAGTAATGATGTTTAGTTTTGGAGTTATGAATTTTAAAAAAAATTACTTTTTTCATTTTATCTGCCGAACAAAGCGGTCGATCCCGAGGACCAAACGATGAAAAGTAGGTAATTTTATTCTCTTTTAAATATATTATAGCTGAATTGTTTGTAACGATGGGATGATTAAGAAAAACGCGAAATAGTGTTTTTCAAAAATCAAAAAATGGCCACAAAAAAATAATTAAGAAAATAAAAGATAACTGTTCTTCCCGAATTCAGAATCCAAAAATATATATGCATGTGAAATTTTATTGAGATTGACGGAGTAGTTCCAGAAATATTACATTATACGTAGATACATACACATCCACACACATACACATACACACATCCATACGGACATTTTCTAAAAACACTTGATGTGAACTTCTAACACGTCAAAAAGTATTTTCTAGAAGTTTTGACGAAACTTAAAATTTTACTTATACAAAGCTTCCTCTAGGGGGATGCAAAAATTATTGTTTACACATATGTAAGTGTTTAGTGGAGGCAAGAGTATAATAAAAGATTCAGTAATTCAAGATTTTAGGTAACATGCAAATATTAAATGTATATACATATAAATACATGGTGATAAAAGCAATATAAGTGACCTGCTGCTGTCAGCCATAGCAGGGCAGCACAAATTTTGTGTACGACATTACAAAGTAGTGGTTGACAAAGATAAGCCTCTACCGTTTACAGGCTTACAGGATACGGGCTGTGCAATAATATATCGTGATGATGCGTGTGCTTTAAAAAAAAGGAGTATTACGAAAGTAACAGGATTACAAGATTCACGAAGACAGAAGAAAGAGAAGGTTTAATCAGAAAAAAGGTAAAAGAAAGTAGGGTTTCACTTTGTGTTACTTTGAAATGTCCTCAAATTTCCCATTCCTTTCATATGCATGATAAGTGGCCTATTCGTGCACTTAGCATAAAAAGTATGGTGTGCAACTAGGGGGTGTGGCTTTTTCAGACTCGGGTGATGTTTTGAGCACGAGTAGGAGTCGAGGGCGCCGTACACTGAGAGAAAAAAAAGTTAGGGTTACTGGAGAGTCCGGTAGCCAGTACCGGACAAAATCCATAGGCCAGAGTAGATGAATTTTCGAACTCGTGCTACCGCATCTACATTGTTCGTAAACTAGAAATTTATCAATAATAGATAATATGATCGATTAATGCAGTATCACTAGAAGCAAAATGCTATTTACGAGCAAAACAGCGTAGGTACATTTAGAGGTTATGTGGAACTCCGGCTCTGGCTACCGGACTCTCCGGTTGTGGCTATCGGAGACTTTCCGGTTAGTGCTACTTTGTGCTATCAAGTAATCCTAACTTTATTTTTTTCCCAGTGTAGGCTAGAAAAAAGCCAATTTTCCCCCCTAGTTGCACAATATACTATTGTAGAACTATTCTGCTGTTGGTCGCGTGACAATGTTCTGTAGTCGATACGACTCGTGTCGTGTCTCCAGTTGAACTAAACTTAGTCGGCTCCAGCGTCAGCCGTCGACGGTCTCGATCGTTCCGCCTTATGTACCGATCAATTAATTGAACTGGCAGGAAGGAGCGTGCGTGGTCCATACAGCGCGTTGGTGGCGGAAGTGGCTGGCCCAAGCGGCCGACCGTTCACTGTTTTATGACATCAGGAATTCTCTGAGACTGGCGTGCGTTTCTAGGCCCCAGCCGTTCATGATTTTAATTCGAAGCCCCCACGCCGGCAAGCTTAAGCCGCCCGCATCGAGTTGAGGATTTTGCGTGCGCGTGGGTGTAAAGTGTGTATGCGGGTGCGTGTGTGCGTGTATGTGTGATTTTTTTTTGTTTTTTTCTCGGAGAAAAAGGTATTAGGGAAAATCTTAGAAAGACTATAGAATAACCTTGTTTATGAGGTCGTCGAAACAGCCTCATCCCCAATGTCAGCCGTATGTCGGATTTACACCAACTAAACCTATCTCCCGTACGGCCAGATAAAAAACACCTAGCCGTAAGAAAAAACGCCCTTTTTGCATTTATCGACCCTTGGTGCCTAGTTCCATCTTCTATGCCTCTGAACCCGCGGTACCACCGTCAAGCAATGCTTCGGGGGGGGGGGGGGGGGAAGGCGTTTGCCCGCATCTGGTTTATGTAGTCGTCATCACTATAGTCATCCTTCATTTTCTGCGTCGCACACACACTCGTACATACTCAGCCTTTTCGTCTTCTTCTATGTTCTTTGTCTTTTCTGACTTTCTTGAGAATGCCTGCTGCATAGTTGCTAACTGCACCATCCATCCTCTAAAGTCAGCATGGTCTTCATCTGTTGCATCTTGGGCAGTTCAAATGGTCATCTAGTTTGAACCGATGTAGGTACACCCGGAAACATCCGTCACATATTGGGCAGTTCAAACGGTCATCTAGTTTGAACCGATGCAGGTACACCCGGAAACATCCGTGCCCGGTCAAAAACTGCGTGAGGTAGTAGTTAACTTTCCCATGTCTTCTTCCAATCCAGTCTTCTATCCTTCGTATAAGGCGATGAATCCATTGCCCCTTGTCACTAGCGTCCGATCTTGTTTGTCATTCAGCCTTCGTCTTTTTTCTTGCGGCATCCCAGATCTCCTATTAGCTTTTGTCATTTGATCATCTCCTAGCTTCAAATACGTCCTTCCTTTCCAACGCTAAAAGGTCAATAGGTCAAGGCTATAATGCAGACAGCATCGTCCGATACCGTACGGAAACAGACGCTACTCTTAGTGCACATCGCCTATACACGGTAGTCAACTTTCGTGCATACGATTTTACCCGCATCGCATCTGCCCATATTGGGACTCCGTATAGCATAATCGTAGTGATTACACTGGCTAAGAGTAACCTTAGCTTCTGAGTTAGGCCTCCTACATTTGGCATCAATCGTGATAGAGCAGCACCAACTTTTGCTGCATTAGCATTGAATATTTCCAGATGCTGTTAAAAACTTGGTCTTGCATCGATAGTGATATCCAAGTATTTGATGTTGGTTGGTTGAGAAACGATCTCATGTCCATCCACCATTAGTGTGATTTGCTTCATCTTCTTCCTACTGGAAATAAGAATAACTTCCGTTTTGTGACTAAATAGTTCCAGAGCCGTCTCTGTTAGCAATTCGTGTACTATATGGGTTGACTTTTTCGCTATGTCTGTCACCTCTTCTTTATGTTTTGCTACTACCACTACTGCTATATCGTCAGCGAATCCCACGACTGTTGCTCCTTCAGGTAATTGTAGCTTCAGTACCTCGTCGTACATGATGTTCCAAGTTGGTGGGCCAAGTACTGACCCTTGGGGGACGCCTCCTGTAACTTTATTGGTCTTGGTACCGTTCACACGCTTTGCTACCATGTTGGAATAGTGGATAAATAAAAAGACTGAGGTTAAGATAATATTAATATATTGAGGTAAATAATAAGTAGTCGGCAGTAGCCTCAGTGAACATTACGTCCTCTCACATCGGAGTCTAACAGCAGAGAGAACAAGAACAGCATGTACAGTATAATCAGCGCTTAGAGTATAGCTTAGCATCGGTAGCTATCGAGATCACATGATATACACTCACATACCATAGGAGGGGAGACTTACATGTGGGTGTTCCCCTCACACACTCGTTAGCGCGCTTACTCATTCTGTCGCGCACTATAGTCCATTACATATTGAACTTGGTTGAACTTGGCGATATATATTAATAAGATTATAATATTTACTCTATATTACAACATTAACATTCAATGTAACTTTTTCCCTCTATCGCTGTTTGTACAGTGTCAATCACTAGACTAACTGCGTCTAGGGTTGAACGCTTTTTTCTGAAGCCATATTCGTGTTCCGCTAATCCACCTATTCCTTCTACAAAATGATCCATTCTGACGCAGATAATGCGCTCCAAGATCTTGCCTGGGGTATTCAGCATATAGAGCGGTCTGTATTATGAGGACTCCTGGGGTGGTTTCTTTCCTTTTGGCAGAAGCACTAGTCGCTGTTTCTTCTAGTTTATGGAAAATGTTCCTTCTTCTAGACATGTATTGTACAAGTCTTCAAAGTCCCCTGGATAAGCGTTAATGGCATGCTTCAATGCAATATTTGGAATGCCATCCGGCCCTGGGTCCTTGTTGTTTCCTACCCTTCTGCAGGCGGATAACAATTCCTCAATCGTGATCGGTGCAATAGCCTCTTTATTCACACCTCTTTTGGTGACACTTGGCTTTTACAGTGTGGTCACTACCCGGTGTAATAGTTCCGGGCAGTTTAGTGGAGGCACGTAGCTTCCTTTAATCTTCTTTATTACTATTTCATACGGTCGACCCCAAGAGTCTTGTTCGACCTTGTCCTGTAATTCCTTAAGGCACCTCCTACAGCACCTGCTACCTCAGCCCGTATAAATCCTTCTTCGCGGATCTTCATTTTTCACAGAAAGCAACGTTTTCACATGCCCAGATTGCTGCTTTACCTGCAGTGTCCATTTCCCACTATAGTTCATCTAAATCCTTATATTGTTCACACACAATAGCTACGCCTACCTCTTTCTCACGGACATACTGGTTGAGTAGGTCCCGTGCTGTATCGCAGTGGTTTAGATTTAACTTCACTATCTTTATTTTCGTCGGTTCTTCAGTTCTTTTAATGCGGCTCGGTAGACTGGGCATGTATAGCTACCAGCATGGTCACTCTTTAATTCTCCATCCTTTTTCCGGCAGAGAATTTAACTCAGCTCGTTCGAGCAACTTTTCGCTGCATGTCCTTTTGTTTCGCACTTAAAACAGCATTTACTTCTGTCGTACGTCTCTGTACACTTGTTTGCGATATGGCAAAAATCCAGGCATTTATAACATCTAGGTGGTCGTGTCTCCTGATTAATCTCCCTGATTCTGAAATTAACCCAACCTACTTTCAGCTTTCCCCATGTGATCGCCTTTTGGGCAATCTGGGCAAGCAGCTGCATGCCGGCGGTCTGCGTATCTCCGTAGGTATTTCGGAGGGTTTTTACGGACGTCTCCTCTACTTTCTCCTTTTTTTTTTAAACTCTCTACTCAGGGCTTCTAGAATATCCTATTTAGAGGTAAGCATGTCAAGGTCTTTTATTTCAAAGACCGCTTCATGCTGATGCCTCTTGATTGTGGTTTGTTTTACCAGCACTGCTTTAACCGCTTCTTGAAGTTCCTGCGTTTTCACTTATTCGATGCGTCATAGCTCCAAAAGATGATCTCCTGTCACCGTTTCGCGTATCTTATTTACGCTGTTACGAAGCACCGACAGATTAGGGTCCGCTTTTATTTTTCTCAAAATATCTCAGCAGCTTTTATAACAAGTGCAACCAGCCTGGTGCGTCTCTCTCGTGGTTTTCTAGTGCCATTTTTTATTTTGGCACCAGTGTTTTCGTGTATCTCCATTTTCCTTTTCTTTTCTTTCTTTTTCTTCTTTTTGGTGATAACCTCCTGCCAGGGTGAGTCTGCCTTTTATCCCGAAGGCAACTATGATTGGATATTTAATGTGACTACCACAGAGGCTACTACTGTTACAATGCCGCTACCCTAAGCGGGTCTTGGGCGTTGTCGTCCAGATCGGACGGGTGGGTGCCTATCACCACTACACAGCGCATCCTTAGGTTGCGAATAGAGGAACAGCCCCTGAGAAAGAGGTTAGCTGCGAATAAATTGAATAAGCAGCCGCGGACACCCGATAGGAACAGGCGTGGGTGTAATGAGCCCACACTGTCGAACGCATTCATCTAGAAACACTACGCAAGCACCACAACAAAAAAAAAACACTTCACATTATCTCCTATCTCTCAATCTATCTCTTTCATCACACATTACAAAAATGGGCAAAAATCCTGCTGCAGAGGAGGGTGCGGGAGCGATGACAAGTGCCCCAAAAGGGGATTTGTAGAATGATTCGTCAACTGGTTTTACACGGTAACGATGCCAGCGAAGGCGCGCTGCCTTGCAGGGGGGCGTTAGGATGCGAGAATGAAACCGTAGTGTGTCTGACGTCGAATTGACACTGTCCTCGTCAAAGTCGGAAAGCTCTCATACTTAGTTCTAGAGAGGTATGGGGGTTATCACCTCTAGAACGGTGGACTCACCTGCGATCGGAACAGGATCCGAAGCGCGCGGGTTTAACATACTATCATGGCTTAAAAAAATCAAATCCGAACCAAAAGGGACTTAAGGGTCGGAAATTGGAATGTTCGCAGTCTATACAGAGTAGGCGCGTTTAAAGAACTCGTAAAGGAAGCTGACAGGTACAATCTAGATTTGGTAGCAATACAGGAATCGCGGTGGCCAGATGACGGAGTACTAGCATCGGGTAACTTCACGTACCTGTATGGGGCCGGGAGTGGGGGATCTCTAGGCATCAGATTTCTAGTAAGCAAAAGCATCATACATTCGGTTAAAAGTTTCAAATCCGTCAATGAGAGGCTCTCTTACATCATTATCGAAGGTGAATGGTATATATATATGTATTTATTAATGTGCACTGTCCTACGGAGGACAAAGAAGAAGAAGCTAAGGATCTCTTTTACGAAACATTAGAGCAGGTGATCGACCAGTTCACGTCTTATGATACGAGAATAGTATTAGGCGATTTCAATGCTAAAATAGGTAGGGAGGAAATGTTTAGGCCTACTATAGGGAAGGAAAGCCTGCACGAAGCCAGCAATGATAACGGTATTAGGGTCATAAATTTCGCGGCGGCAAAAGATCTTATAATCAAAACTACGTGTTTTAAGCACAAGGACATACACAAGGCAACGTGAACATCGCCGGACGGGGCCACGCAGAACCAAATTGATCATTTCCTCATTGAAAAAAGACGTCATACTAACGTTCTCGACGTAAGGGCTTACAGAGGGGCAGATAGCGACTCGGACCACTTCCTAGTAGTAGCCAAATTAAGAGCTAGACTAGTAGCGAATCAAAATAGTAAACGAGCAAACAAGGTAGAAAGCTTCGATATTGAGAAACTACGAGATAGAACAGAACGAATAGCAGATAGAAATTAATAACAGGTTTCAGATACCTGAAGAAGCAAACACATCGCCGGAGGGGAATGACGAACCGAATAGCTTATGGGGGGACATCGAAAAAACGGTAAAAGAGGCTGCGAACAAAGTACTGGGTAAAAAGAAAAAGTCAAAGAGTAAACCATGGTTTGACGAAGAGTGCGAACTCTGATTTGAAAGGCGCAAAAAGGCTAAATTAGATAGCTTACAAAATAGAAGCGATAGGACCGTAGAAGAGTATTCTAACGTAAGGAAACAGACGAGCGCGATCTACAGAAATAAGAAGCGGGAGTATCAAAAGAATCTTATTAAGAGAATAGAAACTAACAGTAAGGAAAATAACCCACGCGAAATGTACAGAGGGATTAACGCCATCAGAAAGGGTTTTAGGAGTAGAGCGCAATTGATGAAGGACGAAAACGGGGACCTCGTAACAAATGACAATGAATTACTGTCGCTGTGGAAAAATTATTTCGATACATTATTAAACGTGCACGAAAATAGCGAAGAATTAGGGGACGAAATTCACACTGCTGAACTCCACGTGGAGGAACCAAGCTACCAAGAAGTAGAGGCCGCGATTAAAAAACTAAAAAACAACAAAGCCGCGGGAAATGACTCTATACCAGCTGAGTTACTCAAATATGGGGGCGTCGAGCTCACTTTCAAAATCTATAAACTAGTAAAAAATGAAACAATACCCGAAAATTAGAAGGAATCTATCATTATACCGATTTTTAAAAAGGGGGATAAGACAGACTGCAATAACTATAGGGTTATCTTACTTTTAGCAACGTACTACAAAGTTCTGTCAAACGTAATACAAGCTAGACTCACTCCATTCGCGGAAGATATAATAGGAGATTATCAGTGCGGATTTCGGCGCAACAGATCGACGAGCGATCAAATGTTTACCATAAGACAGTTGTTATAGAAAAAGTGGGAATTTTGCGAAACCATACACCAACTTTTTATAGATTTTAAAAAAGCGTACGACTCTATTAAGCGAAGCAAAATGTATCAAATTCTAGTACTTCTCGGTGTACTGAAAAAACTCGTGAGATTGATTCAAATATGTCTGAACGGAAGCACGGGAAAGGTCCGAATAGGCGGTAATATATCAGAACTCTTCACGATACGTGATGGTTTAAAACAAGGGGATGGGCTCTCTATGGTGCTGTTCAACTTAACGTTAGAGTATGTCGTTAGAAAAATGCAGGTTAGCCAGCTGGGCGCAACGCTTAATGGAACAACCCAGATACTAGGCTTCGCAAATGACTTGGATATACTGGGGGAGTGTAGGGAAACGGTAGCAAGAAATGCGGACATCCTCATAAAAGCGGCAGAGTATACAGGGTTAGAAGTTAGTGAATTAAAAACAAAGTACATGATTGTGGATAAACTAGGCATCTGCAGAGGGGAGGGAGATCTCAGAGTTGGGGATTTTACTTTTGAAAAGGTTAGCGAATTCAGGTATCTGGGTACGACCATAAATGATAGAAACGAGATTAATGTAGAAATAAACAAGAGACTCCATTCGGGTAATGCGTGCTTCTACGCCGTCAGTAATTTACTTAAGTCGAGGCTGTTGTCTAAAAACGTTAAAATAAGAATATACAGGACAATAATACTGCCGGTGGTTCTGTACGGGTGCGAAACGTGGGCTCTCACTAAGCAGGCGGACAACCGTTTTAGAGTATTTCGTCCTGAAATAAAGTCTTGCGAAAAATATACAGGCCGAAGAGAGATGAGGAAACCGGGGAATGAAGGAGACTACACAATGATGAGTTACACAATCTGTACACAATCTGTACAGTTGTTTTTTTTTTTGTTTCTTTTTCGGAGAAAGACGTATTAGGAAAAATCTTAGAAAGACCATAACATGACCTTGTTTATAGGGTTGTCGAAACAGCCTTATCCCCAATGTCAGCCCTGTGTCGGATTCACACCGACTAATTCCATCTCCCTTATGGCCAGGTGAAAAAAATACCCAGTCGTAAAAGGAAAGGCCCTTCTTGCCTTTATCGACCCCGGTAAAGGTGCCTAGCTCCATCTTCAATGCTCCTAAACCCCCGGTGTGTGTTTTTTTGTTATGTGGCGTAGGCAGAGCAAGCTCTGCACAAGTGGCCCTTTGACACTGGATCCCCACGGATACTGTCGATGTACAAAACTTTCGTAGAGCCCGTTAACTAGCCTTTTTTGGCATTTCCTTTGAAGTTTGACATTTCCATACATCCTTCATCTACCAAGGTGATTAGGGGTTCAGGATCAAACTCGTCTTCTTCATTCTGCATCGTCCAGCCATCTGCTTCCTGCAGCATCATTTGGTCGTCTACTTTGAGCAGCATCAATCGGCCATCCTCTGGACAGACTCAACCCCGACACCTAAGTTGCTCTGCATAAGGTGAGGTAGTCTAGGCTCTACTTAGTTACCTACGTTCCTCAGCATCGGTCTGAGGAGCACTTTGAGGTACTCAACTCTAGCTCCTATTTTCCTCTGCATTGGGCAGGAAAAAATGAGCTTAACTCTGTGACCTACGTTCCTCTGCATCAGTCTGAGGAGCATTTCGTATCTACTACCTAGTGGCCTTCGTGTAGCAACTGTTTTACTCAGCTGTTTCGACATGTCTTTCCCTTCTATTCTCTCCATCATTTCTAACCTTCTTGAGTATGGTCCTTACGTAGTTGTTTACTGCGCACCAACCATCCTTCGACGCTAGCATAGCTGTCATCATTAACTCAGGGGTGACCCCAGTCTGAAGGTAAATCTCGAGTTCTTCTCATTCCATTTTGTATCGCGAAAAATTACAGAAGCATACTGGACAATTTGGATTATCCTCTATTTTGAAGCGGTGAAGGTTGGCTTGAAAGCACCCATGTCTACTCAAAAACTGCGTAATGTAGTAATTCGGAAGGTAGTTATTCACTTCCCCGTGTCGTTTATTGGTTCAGCTAACAATACGTGGTATGAGGCGGTGCATCTATCGCCCCTCTCCACTGGGGTCCCATGGTCTTTGCCATTCAGCTAGGGTTTGTTCCTTTGCGGATTTTCAAACTTTCTTTTGAGTATTGTTACCACGCTGGCTTTCTTTGTATATATTCTTTAGTTCTGTTGCTAGGAGGTCAATAGGCGGCATACTTGAAATAACGCACACTGCATTTTCTGATACTGTTCGGTAGGCAGAAGTGACCCGCAATGCCCTTCTTCTATAAACTGTTGACAGTTTTCGTGCATAGGACTTCACCAACATAGCGTTCGCCTATATGGGCGCACCGTATAACATAATTGATGTAGTTACACTAGCTAAGAGTAACCTTCGACCCTGCGTTGGCCCACTACATTTGGCATTAGTCGCGATAGTGCAGCACCGACTTTTGCTGCCTTATTGCTCGCCCTCTCGAAATGCTGCTTATACGTTAGTCTATGGTTATTCCCGGGAAATTAATGGTCGGCTGAGAGTCTATTTCGTGTCCGTCGACTGACAGCGTTATTGTCTCTTTTTCCTTCCAACCGGATATAAGGATAGCCTCCGTTATTTGGCTAACAAGCTCAAGTCCAGCCTCGTTAGCGATTTCTGTCACCTCTTCTTCTTGCTTTGCAACTACCACTGCTGCAATGTCATCTGCAAACCCTACAATCGTTGCCCCTTCGGGTAGCTCTAGCCTAAGTACTCCGTTGTACACGATGTTCCACAATAATGGGACAAGCACTGACCCTTGTGGGACCCTTCCGGTTACTTGATAGCTGTCACTTCCAACTAAAGGAGAAACAGTGTGGTCAAAATACGGTCCAGCAATTCTTTATCTTCTTTATTACTACTTGGTACGGTCGCCCCTAGGATCCAGCTCGACCTCGTCCTGTAACTCTTTAAGGCGCTGTCGTTTATTTTCTCGAATTTTTTTCTTGAGTACCCGTTTAGCATCATCTATTTCTTTATTTAATAATTACTATTCCTCTACCACGACCAGTTTCGTAGTATTTATTCCGATACTGCTGTTGTCTACAGTTAAAAAAAATGGTTTAAAAATTGAAACAATGCTAAATATTATGTTAAAGTTATAAGTAACTATTTTAAAATAATTTTAATACAAATTCCTACACTCATGTCAGAATTATATGTATTTCAAGTATTTTTACCAATAAAAACGTACTCTGCGATGCCCATATCTTAAGTAAGTCTGCGGTGAGTGAAATAATACAAATTGGGAGTTTTGGCCTTTGAAGATCTGTTGCACCTGACCTATGGTAAATATAAAAACTGTTTGATGCTTTCTACAGTACTACTCAACTTTCATCATTGTTTGATCAATGTTTTTAACAATTTAAGTTTTATATAAATATATAATTCAATCTCTCATTTTTGTTTAACTTTAAGGTGGTTAGGTCCGCTTAAGTTCTAACATATGACTCTTAAACATAGTTTGAGAGTAAATAAAAGTAATATAGGTTCCTAATAATTACTTTCAAATGTTGGTGATAGAATATTTTTAACTAATTTTGTAATTTATAACATTCTTTACTTGCGAGTATTAGAAAAAGATCGCGCACAAAAAATATCACGGAAAGGAAGTATATCAAAAAGGAGATCAGCGAGCAGCAGCGGCGGTCTGGAAGAGAAAGCGGTGGCAGTAACAGAGCCGGCGAAATGAAAGGGGAAGCGCAGCAGTAGCGTATCTCAAAATAAAAGGCGCCTCGCTCAGCTCCTTAGCCTCATCTACTCGACCGAGCTCAAACGCGCATCTCTTTGTGCGCGAGTTAAGGGGCTGGCAATACGTCCAGTTCCTTAAATTTGCGGTTTGAATTCAAATAAATTTCAGCTGTTAGCGTAGCAAACAATAAACTATTTGTATTTCAATATATATATATATATATATATATGGGTGGTTCTTTGTGAAATCGAGCGGTCAAAAAATGAATTTCGGTATAACTCTGGGATAACTCTGGGAATATGTTCCTTAGGAGTCCACGCGTATCCCTATTTTCAGATTTTTTTCATCATTATTCTTCGAGTTACAGAGGGTCAAAGTAGGTGATCTAAGCATTTTTTTGCATTTTTTGCACATTTTAATTAATTCATAGCTTCCCAGGGAAGCATTTTTCACTATAGACACACCGATAGTTCTTTTTGTCAAAGTTTCTCTCCTTTTCAATAAAAATACTTTTAAATGCATAGATATATGTTATACCTGTCTTATAAGCCATTAAAACCTTAATATTAGTAAAAGCAAGATTTTGATCCGGACTAGGACTACCAAAAAATTCATGGAGATAGCTTTTTATAGTGCAAGAGTCCCAGCATAGGTCCCAGAATGGATCTTGACCATTTTATAACCTAAAAAAATCCATCTAATGTTTGATGTCACATAATAAACCCTCTACGGGACTGAAAACATATAACTAAATTCTGTGGAAAATTCTAAGAAAAAAAGTATTCTTATGATTTTTTGTTATTTTTCATCCTTGCCGAGCTAAAAATCGATGAAAATTTCGAAATTTGATACAAAATTAACTACTGATATGTCCGATATTCGTCGATTTTTAGCTCGACAAGGAAGCAAAATCACAAAATATGTCAAGAATACTTTTTTTCTTAGAATTTTTCGTAGAATTTAGTTGTAATTTTTTTCAGTCACGTAGAGGGTTTATTTTGAGACATCAAAAATTAGATGGATTTTTTTAAGTTATAAAATGGTCAAGACCCATTCTGGGACCTATGCTGGGACTTTTGCACTATAAAAAGCTATCTCCATGAATTTTTTGGTAGTCCTAGTCCGGATCAAAATCTTGCTTTTAATAATATTAAGGTTTAAATGGCTTATAAGATAGGTATAACATATATCTATGCATTTAAAAGTATTTTTATTGAAAATGAGAGAATATTTGACAAAAAAAACTATCGGTATGTCTATAGTGAAAAATGCTTCCCTGGGAAGCTATGAATTAATTAAAATGTGCAATAAATGCAAAAAATGCTTAGATCACCTACTTTGACCCTCTGTAACTCGAAGAATAATGATGAAAAAAATCTGAAAAAATTTAGGGATACGCATGGATACCTAAGGAACATATTCCCAGAGTTATCCCGATATTTATTTTTTGACCGCTGGATTTCACAGAGAACCACCCATATATATATATATATATATATATA
>QLYP01000326.1:72236-83466 GCA_016647725.1 Nasonia giraulti
AGGGTGAAAAGCCGAACCAAGACAGTTAAGTAAAAACTGCTACAGCAGTCTGTTTCTAAATAATTTAACAAGTCTTAATGCAAAAGAACAGACATTAAACTTCAATATTATGGATTTAGCATGATTATGAGAGATTTGGTGGTTGACAGTGACTGCGCTCGCATACTGATGAGATTGAAATACCAGTGCAAACCTCATAATTGGTGACTTTGAGCACATCGATGACGCTTTCTACACAGTAATTGCATTTAAACAACACAAAGTCAATCAATACAGCATGTTTGTACATACTTTCATGTATGAGAGTATGCGTGTGTAGGGTTAGGTTTTCACTCTTAATGCGCGCTTTGAAAATCATATTTCCTCTTTAAAATACATTCTAGATGAATTTATAGGGTATTTATCATTCAACATTTACTGAAAGTGTGAGAATTGTAGTTCTGGTCTACTATGCTATTCTCCTGTATAACATATAGCAGACAGTCTTTATAATACGCGTCATATACTTCTAGTTTGCCTGTGCCTAGCCTGAACCGTACGCGCATGCGCAAAACATTAAGAGAACTTCTGCTACTAGGGTTTCAGCGTAGAAACTACGCATATTTCTCGACGGATTTTGGGTTTCATTTCTACCAAGTCGCTAGGGAACGGACCAGAACTTATCGGCCATTTGCTACCAGGGTTTGCCGGTATTAAAAATTTTCTGGGTGCTACAGCTTAACATTCGTGATTTGTGGTTAACCTAGAAGAGCTAGCGCTCAGATTCTTCAACAATATCTGCGCATCTTGTATCACAATCTTTATAAGACAATTTAGTTCTGCAACCAAAAGTATCCATCTTCAAGATATAAAAGATACAAGTATCCATCTTTTAGATATAATCAGCTTTGTTTGATACAATTTAACAAAATAATACTTTTTTCTATGTTTTGTATGACATGTATATACGTGAAGAAACTACCTTAAATTTTGTGACTTTTCGATAAAACGCAGTTTTTTACGATATTTAATGCTAGTGAAGGAAACCAGTCTTATTTTTTTCAGAAACTTTCAGAGAAGTTTTTTTTTGACCAACAACAACAAGAAAATGTATACATTGTGAGGAATTTGCATTTTTTTTGTATTGCCGTTTATTTAAATGGAAAATTTAACATTTTCGTATTTTTTTCACTTCCTATGAGAACACATCTTCTTGTGAGCTTTCTGAAAACTAGACATTTAAGATTTTTTAATTTCCGAGGCGTGAAATCCGTGAACGGTAATTTTGCGCAATTTCCCTACTTTAGCTTAAAATCGCTGTGAAACCAATTCTATATCGCTAAGAAACCTCTCTAAAAAAGTAAAATTACAGTTCGATTACTTTTTACCAAATCCTCAAGAGAAACAAGCTAAAAATGTTAAGAAGTCTTGTTTTTGGAAAAACTATCAACTTCAAATGATTGCAATCGGATTATCTAGCACTCAGAAAATTTTTAGTACTGGCAAAATTGAAGCCTTTTTTCTCTACTGTATGAATCTAGCTTTCCTATATAAAAAACAGTGTTTCCTTATTTTTCCATAAAAGATCAGACCTTCAAAAATCACCCCGATTATTTTTTGTAGCCCTATTCCACCAGGCGCTATTGCTTTTTGTCCAAAAAAAGTCGATTTAGACTACAGTGCGGCACACAACATTAAGCACTTTAATATAATAGTAGGGACACCTGTGTGTGTCTACCTTTGATTTTAACTGTTCTCTCCAGTGGCAATTATGGCAGTATCATCAGCATAAGACAGTATAGAGTCCAGGGGGATCTCCTTCAAGATATCATTAATATATAATATAAATAGTAGTGGCCCCAGGATAGTACCCTGAGGGACACCTGTGTTTATTAACAAAAAGTCACTTTTGCATTCTTCAGTTTTAACTGTCTGGTATCTATGATCAAGATAGCTCGTAAGAAGATCCAAAGCCTGACCCCCTAATGCCTATACAGTAAAATGTTTTAAGTAGTAATTTATGATCAACCGTATTGAACGCTTGGCCAGATCAAGGAAAGTAACAATTGTTAGAATATTCCTATGCAAATTTTTAAACAAGACTTCCGTTACATAATTTAACGCAACCTTTAAACCAGTATTTTTTAAAATCCAAATTGATGCTTAGATGAAATATTTTTTTATGGGCAAATTCATACAATCGATTGATCTTATTCTTTCAAAAATGTTTGTAATGTTAGATATGAGTGAAATTGACCTGTAATTATTGATGTTATGCTTCTTACTTGCTTTATATACTGGTACGATTTCGATTTCAGTCTTTTTCAATACATTCGGCCAAATTGCATTTTCAATACACATATTGAAAATATGTGTTAATGGTACCGACATACAACTTCCAAGAATCTTTAAAGTCTTACTATTTATCTTATCAACACCACCGCTCTTTAGCTTCAGGTTGTTAATTATATTTATTACTTCACTGGTACTTGTAGGTTTAAGAAATATTGAATTTGGATTTGTATCTAATTGTTTAAATTCGGCATTACTTGGTTTCATTATATCATCAGACAATTTTCGGCCAATATCACAAAAATATTTGTTCATTCTCTTTTCTATCTCTACTTTATCCGCAGTTTTATTATCATTAACCTTTATATAACTTATAATATTACTATTTTTCTGTTTTTGCATTTTGTTGTTTATAATACCCTAAAGCTCTTTAGGATTGTTTACATTATTTTGAACTTGTTTTGCATCATATTCAATTTTAGCATCTTTGTTAACCTTATCTAACATTTTAGCATAGTTTTTGTAATCCAGTTTGAGTTGATCATTAGTCATATCCATCTGCCATAAGTTATATAAAAGTTCTTTGGTTTTACATGATTTATTTATTCCATCAGTGATCCAATTCTTCCTATCCTGATGTTTGTTTTGACTTTTTTTCGATTAAGCTTGTTCTACATACAGCTTAATCCTATCTATTAAATTATTCATAGCTATATTCAGATCTTGCATTGACAATATTTCATTCCAGTTAATAGTAGCCGCGATATCTTTTATTTTGTTGTAGTTTAAAAATTCTATAGGTTTAATTGGTTCTGTTTTCGTTTTATTGACAGCAATAAAAATAGGGTAGTGGTCTGTTATTGTAGTTTTGCGTTTATAGGTAGCTGTGTCAGTGTTATTCGTTTTTATAAATATATTGACAATGCAGAATCCTTTGGTTATACCCTTGAATGGTCTTATTATACCAACAAATCCAGGTTTATAACTTTTTTCTAGAAAAATGCATAAAAAAATCCTGGCTCATATAATCGCATTCTAACAGATCTACATTAAAATTGCCAATTACAAGATAATTTTGGATATTTTTCTTTTTGATTAAGTATTTATTCAGATCCATTATAAATTCAGTCTTTGGTATTCCGTGAGATCTGTATATGGACGATATTTCAATATTACTATTACTATTTAACTTAATTACCGAACGATATTCAACTACTTCGGTATTTTGTACTAAATTATTATTAACAAACACTATAACCACATCATTTTTATTTATCCTACTATCGTTGTAATAGCAGTCGTGTTTCCCATTAAATCCTATCAGTTCATACTATGATTAGCTTGTTCATAAGTTTTAGTGCATATTATAACAGATGGTTTGATGCTTAGACTCTCAAATTGTTCGCGAATTATACGTCTCTGTATAATATAGGTATCACCTAGCACGGTTTGATTCTCGCGCCTCTTGATGAAGCGTTAATTATGGCACGCGAAGAAAAGATAGAGCGCATGCGTAAGCTCTTCTGTAGTCTGAGGTCGATTAGCGCGCGCGAGAGCGTCAGATTTGTTTCGGCATCGATCGAGAGCAGTGTGATCCGAAGCCTAGCCTCTATTCACGTGTAGCTTTTCTATAGTGCCTGTAGTAATCGCTATAATTTGAATTATATTTGTTAGTGAATCACTCGCGTTTGATTCCTCCCTTATTTCTATAAATCATGTAAATAAAGTAATTCCGTGTGGGCGAGACACAAGCGTGCTGTCATCGCATAGCGAATCTTCGCTATAGGTCCCGGGCGCGACGACTTGACGAGTCGTCTTAAGTCGTTCACGGAGCGAGGGTTGGACCCGTTCCCAAAACGTCGGGGCCCTGTGACGTGCTGGGCGTTGCCACCCCGGGATATCTCTATCTTCTCGACCGACAATCTACCCAGAAGAGAGGGTAGTCCGTCACGTACAGCGCACCGATAATTGCGATTTGCGGCGTTATTGTAGGGGCTTATCCCCGAAACATTAGGCAAGCGAGCGCTCTGTAAATATAAGAATTGATTATTTACTGCGTAAGTTAGATTAGATAATAAGTGTCGACTTTTGTATTTTATACTTATATACATCCATTTAATCACTTGATAAATATATAATTTCTATTTCACTAGCTTGCTTAGGCTTTTCCCTCTGTTCCGTGAGGGTTTTTATGCATAAGCAAGTTACTCATTCCTTTTCCCACTTCCTTCATAAATGCGATTTGAGTGTTTTCACAAATAAAATTTTAACTTTATCAAAATTTGCATTTATACTTCTAAGATTTAGGTGAATTGAATCTTTACTTATAGTGTCTAAATATTTGAAAGTAGCTAGTTTATCTATTTAAATTTTTACTGCATTTAAGTCTTTATTCTTTCTGGTTTGATTGAATTTGCGTAGAGAACGGAGCGGCGGATGTCTCGTTGCAGAATTCAGTTGACCTCGTTGTTGAGTTGTTCCAGTTTTGATTCGATCTTGATTTATCTTGTTTATTTCGATTTCCGTTGATCCTTGATCCTGTAGTGTCGATAGGAATATACCAACTATTGTAACTTTTCTTGATCTGGCCAAGGCCTTTGATACGGTAGATCATAAATTACTGCTTAAAAAACTTTACTGTATAGGTATTAGGGGTCAGGTATTGGATCTTCTTTCAAGCTATCTTGATCATAGATACCAGACAGTTAAAATTGAAGAATGTAAAAGTGACTTTTTGTTAATAAACACAGGTGTCCCTCAGGGTACTATCCTGGGGCCACTACTATTTATATTATATATTAATGATATCTTGAAGGAGATCCCTCTGGACTCTATACTGTCTTATCCTGATGATACTGCTATAATTGCCACTGGAGAGAATTGGTTAGAGGCTCAAAGTAATATGAATGAATTCTTATTGGTCATAGATAACTGGCTGGCAGTGAATAAATTATCGTTAAATGTACATAAAACAGTCTTTATGACATTCGGAAGTGGAGAGCTGTAAATACCTTGGAATTTTATTTGACTATAATTTAAAGTGGGATAAACATGTTCAATATATAATTAAGTAAACGAAGTACTTAGTATATATTTTTTACAAGCTAGCTAACATCATGTCGACGGTAACATTACGAATGATATATTATGCTTTTTTCCATAGCATGATAAGATATGGAATCTTAGCCTGGGGTGGAGTGTATAAAAATAATCGAGATCTGGTGCAAAAATTACAACAGAAAATACTGAAAATAATTAATAAAAACAGTTTCAACGTACATGACAGCCTTCTAAACCTGGAACAACTATTTATCTTCGAGGCAATAAGGCTACATTATAACGACCTCAAAACCCAGTACCTAAGTTCTACTAGTGTTACTAAGAAAAAGAGTTTAATTGAACCTAAAAGTTATAAAAGAGTCAGTGATAAGAAAAGTAGTAACAAAGCTATCATTACGTACAATGCACTACCAAATGACCTAAAAGTAGTAGATATAAAAAAACCATCGGGTAAACATTTAATAAGGAGGTGGATTAAAATAAATTGTTAATTATGTATTGATGTTATTCAACATTGTTATTATTTTAATGATTCTGTTATCACTGCGTGCGAAATAAATTTAAGCAAAGGAAGCTTTTGTTAAAAATCTAATAAGCATGAGATTGATGCTTTTAGTTTGTTAAATATAGAATAAGATCGAATTCTTATTTTTTACTAGTTTTAAGCTTTTTTTATATTTGTTTTTTTTTTTAATTTGTAATGCCAGGGCTTGCGAACAGGTAACCTGTTTACCTCTGCAAGATTCTGAGTATAACTACACTAGTTATACTCTGTAATATTCTGGATTAAATAAACAAATAAAAATAAATAAGTGCAAAAAACGTAGGTACATAACGAAAGTTTGCAGAGCTTCATCTTCGCTTTCTACTTCTCAAATACAAAATTCTGAAGAGTCTGCACAACAAATAGATACATTGAAATGTTTCAACACAGTCGAAGAAATCCACGTTATTGATAAGTCATGTGGTAAGAAAATACTTCAAGTGCTCATTGAAGGCAACAAATTAAATATGGAATTAGATTCTGGTGCACCATATGGTTTCATTGGTAGCGATACACTTCGTAACCTCAAACCTAATTTTCAATTACAGCCAACTTTTAAGAAATTCATGAGTTACTCGCAACATCGCCTCAACTGCATCGCGACTTGCTCTATTAATGTCTCATTTGGTTCTACATCTCGTCAACTTCCGGTCTACGTCATTCAAGGCTCTTAAGATTCCTTATTTAGTCGTGAATGGATCGCACAATTCAGTCACGAAATTGATTGGACCGAACTCTTTTCTCCAATCAATTAGGATTCTCCAAACAGCTGGAAAGCTTACTGGACCTTCAGTTAAGGTACATTTTAAACCTGGAATTTCTCCTGTTTTTGCTCGTGCTCCAGATATAGTATATGCGTTACGCGACAAATATTCTAAAGCAGTTGACGCTAAACTTACATCTGGATTTTACAAAAAAGTTTATTTTTCCAAGTGGGCTTTGCCTACACACGTCGTTATTAAAAAAAATGGTGATATTCATATAACTGGAAATTATAAACCTACGTTGAATCCACGTATAATAATAGATAACTGTCCTATTCCAAAACCTAGTTACAAACTCAAGATCAACGTACTGAACATTTACCTTAAGAACAGTCATTTTTCGAAATATTGATTTAAAAATATTGCACTTCTATTAGTTTTAACCCAAATAACTATTTGTTTTTCTTCAAAACAATTAGATTTTTTCATGTGGGAAAGATCTGAAATGTACTAGTCTTCGCGACAAATCTGAACCCTACAAGTCTTCGTAGCAAATCTGAACCGTACTATTCTTCGTAGGGACTAACGATATTTACTATAGTTGAAACATAATCTTATCAAGAGGCACGATAGCGCCCCGATGGCAAGAATAAGTTTTATACACTGTGCCGTCGGGAGCGTGCCGCGACCTATTATACTTTAAATAACCTATTTACGTTCTACGAATTCTGTATATATTTTATTTTATCTCCTGTTAATGTTTATTTATGAGTATACAATTTCAAAGATTTTCATAAGATCTTTCTAATAGTATATTATTTTGTTAAGAAAATCGCTTGTTTTGTAAAATAATTAAGTTCAAAAATTAATTTTCCGCTTCTCCGATTCTCTTTTTTTTTCTTTCAGCCAGTCATATCTATAGAAATAAGACGATTCTTTAATTATTACAAAGGCTACGTGATAATTATTACAAATATTAAAGAATTTAAATCATACGTCCTGTTAACTCATCTGTTGTATTATAGACGTAAAGAAACTTAATTGCTGTACACCCAACGGTAATAATTTTAAATGAAAAAACGGCTGCACCATGTCTTATCAGGTGAGGTTGATTAATCAGGTAATGCGAGTAAACACTCTGCGCGGAGCGCAAGTGCTCGAGTTTCTTTCTCATCTCACGGCTTGCAGCCGTTTCTTTATCGCTGTAAGGGTCAAATATGCATATGCTATGCAGTTACATGCAATTTTTGAAGCCCATGCTTAGTAGCCGACACTGGCAAAAAACCGCCCGTAGTTTCAAAATATTCTCATTGCAGGAAGATAATCATTCAGTGCAAGCCTAGCTGAGCTGATCAAGCAGCAGAACAGTCAATATTCTAGTTAGAATTCAGCAGATATAAATAGAGAAGTCTTACTTATATACTAATTCAGACGCCAGCTTCCTTTCTGTGTTTTTTCAATTGTCCCCTGGATTTTTCAACTCGATATGGTTCTATTTATAGCGCTTATTGAAAATAACTTGGTTCCAGCAAATACTTTCTCTGTTTGTTATTAACAATAACTGCAACAATAACTATTGACAATACTGCACCTACAAAAAAAACCATCCCGATTTAAAGTTGCTTGAAATATTAAAATGCATAAATTATCATCTAAAGTATTTTCGCGTAAAAGCAGTTTTATTAAAAATGTAGCATCATGCCCCTAAAATTTTTCCACTGGATATTGGTGTAATCAAGCAGTTTATTACAAATAATTTGGTTTTCCATTTTGACCATTATTATTAGAAATAATAATGGTCAAAATGTAGTTTTTTAACAATAACTCAAAAACGACTGCTCTTATTACGAATAAAGTTATTAAAACTTGTTGAAGACAAAGTGCATAAAGTATCATCTAAAGCATTTTAATGCAGGTGTAGTAGATTTTGCAAAAATTAAACCGAAACTTTTAACTATGCTATGCTGTAATTCGAATCGAATTTTTCTTTAAACATTTCTTTATAAGTTTATTTGAAACTAATTAAGAGGTCATGAAATCAGTTCAAGAAAACACCTTTTACAACTATAAGTTTTGTACCCATCCTCACCATTCTGTATCTTAGTATTATATTTATGATTTCTCCTCTAAAAAGTTATACAATCGTTAAAAAAATTGTCTAATGGGTATAGCTTACGAAAGTTTTTCTGTATTTTCATCAATATACGCTAATAAATGTAGTGAAATCAGTTTTAAAAATGTCAAGTGTTAAAAATCAGCACACTGACAAAAATCAGTACTTACTCCAAGAAGAATCAATCTTAATATAACTTCAAGGTGAAAATCTGTTTTGTGTTTCATGTTTCACTTACATATAATCTGAATGTTCTAAAACTAATCCAAATCATCTTGTGCAAAAAATGAGCAAAATCATAAATATAAAAAATCAAGTAAATTCCTCCTAAGTATATAGAAAAATCATTTAAACACAAAGCGAATTTTCATCTTATATAGGAAATAAGATGGTTGTACTTTTCAAAATTATTCTTTTAATACTTACTTGCCGTCCCGTTGTCTTATAGTCCATCGATGAAACACTGGCATTATTACTTATAAGGTGTGAATCTGTTAGATAATAGATGTTGTTAGATAAGCTAAATTTAATAATTTGAAAAAATAGTAAGTAGTTTTGGAATCGTAATATTATTTATAGTACAGTGTGGCTAAAATCCGCATTTAAGTCACGCTTATCTGTGGCTGAAGTAGTCCTTTTTTGAACTGTGCTTGTCACACTCGCTACGCTCGTGCGCTAACCATGCTGTGTAAAAAAGAACCATTGAAGTCACACGTATCGTAATGTATTATTTTACTTTGATAATTTTGCTTTAAGATCGTTTCGATTGAAAAGGCGATAAATTTTCATATTTATACTTAAATAGTCATAGACCTTGCAGCTTTGGTATCCTACGAAGATGTTGCTGTTATTTTCCTTAATGAACTTGTATATCTCAGAAGAAACCTGCATTAATACTTCCGTTGTATCACTACGTTTGCTTTTGTACATAAGCAGGGCTAGGCCTTTATTTAAAAAACTGCTGAAGTTCCTCGAGTTGATATCACTCTCTATCTCAGCTGTACTCCAGTTCATGCAGTTGTCGAAACCAATCATTTTTATTTTAGGATTTACAAGTTCTTTTTTCCTAACCTCACAGACTCCTTTTAAGTTTTCTTTTAAGACAGCTTCAGTTAGTTCAACACTATTACTATTTACACAAACAATGACTAGTTCTTTTTTTTTTTATTATAATACATATATTTAGTTTGGATCTTTTTTTCACACATTAGGCACTCTATAATCTTCTTTTTCAAATCTATAGACTCATTGCGCATGTTATTTATTGTTATTTTTGGCACTTTTTTACGGAGCGGTTTTGGCTGGTTTATCACCTCAGCATAAGATACCCTAGGTGATACACTATCATACTGTTTAGTTTTAATTTTCTCCTTCAATAAATTGTTTCTTTCTCTCTGTTCTTCGACTGGCTGCTTCAATAGTAGATTTTCAGCTTTCAGTATCTTGTACTTCTCAGTAATATCACAATCCAGTAGATCTTGTGCTGAACTTGTCACTTCCGTTAAAAGTTCTTTCCTTACTTCTTCGGATTTCTTTAACTTTATTTGTTCAATCAACACTTTTGCTGACTCACTTATACTGTCGTCCTCAATTTTTGAGGTTATATCCGTGTAGCAATGTTCTGGGCAGACAATTTGGTTGTTACTCACTTGCTAGTAATTTTTTTCTTTCTGCGCTAAGCAGTTCGAGTAATACGCTGCATCGCAGATAATACAAACGATTGTTGACGCTTTTGATTGTTTATGACAATTGAAATAGCTGGGACACTTGTCGGGAGGCAACCGCAAACCCGCCATGTTAAAATTTTTTGACTGTAGTACTCAGACAATAAAATACTTAAAATTTACGATAAAATCACTGGCAAAGAATATCTGACAGGGGTATATGAAAAGCCAAATTGCATAATTTAATTGAATGTGTCAAAACACGATTAATTGGACACAAAACAAGAAATCTGTGATAAAACACGGCAAACATAGTGTCGGTAAACAAGTTCTTGCAACAATCTCAAGCAGACATTATGGAACTCGAAGATCAAATTGAATCAAAAGAAAATAGAGAATCAGAAATTTCTCAGTCGAGTCCTGCTGAGATTGAGAGGGAGAAAAAGCAAGAACGAGCCATAGAAGAAACAAGTCTATCTGGTCAAAAAGAAGTTTGTGATAAAAACTTGAATGAACAAATCCTGAACAGGAAAATCCTTTACTTACAAGGAAAGGTACCCAACCCGAACTCACCGATTTTGATGATTTTCATATATGTTGTAGAACATAAAGAAATAAGAGACACGTATTTTTTTTATCGGCTAATTTTCACTTTTAAGGGGTAAAAACCTCCCATAAAGTTAACCCCCAAAAAGCGTTTTTTTTAAATATCTCGGCTTAAAATTAATATTTTTCAATGAAACAAATTGGAGGTAATTTCTTACAAAAAGAGCAAGTATTTCATGGTGATTTGAAGAGTAAGGGTAGCATCCCCTATTTTTTAGGGGTTGAAAACATATTTTTTGGCATAATTTTATAATAAAAATGTTTAAAC
>QLYP01000326.1:92096-146936 GCA_016647725.1 Nasonia giraulti
TATATATATATATATATATATATATATATATATATATATATATATATGGGTGATTCTCGAGCGAGCAGGGGGGCGTACCCCCACTAATATTGTTGTAATATGTAAATGTATACAGTCGTAATACTTAAAAGGGTACTCGTCGCGCCATCTACTGGTTGTCAACGATTTGGTGCAACGAGACAAGCTCGATTGAAGGCGAGCATAGTGCGCATGCCTCGCGTATATACTCTAAGCGCATACTATACTGTATACTCAGCTTCCTGGAGTCGGACTATGCGACACTCTACTATACTCTCTCTTGCCTGTAAGAATCCGAGTAGAGCGGATGTACTGCCGACTAGGCTCTCAAGCCTTTCAATATATTAACATTTAAACCTCAAAATTATTATTATTTATTCCACGCATCCTTTCCAACAAATATATATATATATATATATATATATATATATATATATATATATACATATATGGGATGTTTCACGTCAACCGGACCATCAGTGCACCCAAAATTTGGGTTAACCTAACAAGACGTTTGAGGTCTCAAAATGATCGTCTGTTCAAGGGCTTTTGAAAAAGTTCTGGCCTTTTCAAAAATCCAATGTGGCGCATAAAATATGGAGCCTGAAACCCACGTTTTCATAGCACATTCAAAAAAACAATAGTAAAAATGTTCTAATTTGTGAAATATCCCACCAAAAAGCATGTACAACTCATAATAGGACATATTATTGACAATGCTGACGGAATTCCAAAATCAAAAATGGCGGAATCAAAATGGTGGACATTATACCTCCACCAAACCCATTTTACCGCAACAAATGATTTTAGATCACTTTAAAGTATCAGTATGGGAGTTTAAGGGGCCGCTGAATCTTATTTTAACCTCGAAATTTCAAAATTCAATATGGCCAATATAAACTGGCGGATATTTGTCATAACCCATCCGCAGGCTCTCTCGCGAAAAGCCCCTGCTAACGCGCAACCCGCCGAACACGCCACGCACGCTGCAGCGCTTATCACCGCGGCGCTAGTACCGCGACGCGCCGCTAGGCGGTTGCGCATTACCCACAAGTGAAGTAGCGTCGCGGAGGGCACATAAGGAGGCCGGGTCCAGCGCTGTACCTCGCCCCTCTTCCAACAGACTAATGCTGCAAGTATACGGCTCGTGTCCAATGACAACTTGTGCAAAGACTTCAGCAAATAAAACTGTTTTGTGGCAAAGGAATTTATTGCTTTCAAGTGATTTATTTCATCCCTCTTTTTTCCCTACACCCCCAACCCCTTCCCACGTTTAGCAATCCATAGAAAAGAATATTTTCTTCAAGGAATGCTTTCTTCATCGGCGACTTTTTTTCCAACAGTTTTTTTCAGGATAGTTGGTGAGCAATTCCATCAGCGGCTTTATTCATAGGCGACTTTTTCTCCAACAGTCCCTTTTAGGATAGTTAATAGGTACATTAATAGATACATTGGCGACTTCTTCTTCAACATCCTTTTTAAGGCAGTTGTTGAGTAAGTTTTACTTTATCGGCAACTCCTTGTTCAACTGTACTAGCCGTAATTTTGTTATTTCTAACATTTTTTTTGTTTTGGTTGTGCTTTCTCATATCCTACAACAATGTCTTCTCCTGCGAAAAAATATCGTATCGATAGATGCGTTAATCCATTTGATATTAATACAGGACACAGCAAATCTCTTAGGAAGATCTCCAAAGAATTTCAAGATGTCTATCCTGATTATTCAACATCTTCACTGATTTGTGATACATGTAGAAAATCTTTTTACAAACTACATGATTTGTCATCTCCAAACGTCAGTATGAGTGTTGATTTTGAATCAGAGACTGACTCACCTTCGGTTTCAAACACGGATGCACCTATGCAAGATGATCTTACAGATATTTTAACTGGACTTAAAAGCAAATTCCAATCCCTGCCGGAGAACGATCCATTACGTGTCAGTATTCTTACTATTTTGCCCGAACACTGGGCAATACATAAAATTATGAACTAATTTGATGTGTCTCACAGAATGGTTCGTAAAGCAAAATAGTTAAGAGAATCAGATGGAGTTTTGGCTTCTCCTGTTGCAAAACGTGGAAAAACATTACCTGCAGAAACTACTCAGAAAATTGAAGATTTTTACGAAAATGATCTTAACAGCAGAATTATGCCAAATAAAAAAATACCGTCAGTATTTATTTATATGGTGAAAAATAAAAGTGCAGAAAAGATTATTACTTACTGATATTAAGAACCTTCATAATCAGTTTAAAGAACAGTTTCCTGAACATCCGATTGGGCTTACCAAGTTTGCGGAACTGAGACCAAAATGTTGTGTCTTTGCAGGATCCTCTGGTACACACAATGTATGTGTATGTACGATACACCAAAATTTCAAGGCGATGATTGACGCAGTAAATATAGAAAAAATCTCAAACAATATTCTGAAGAATTATAAAGATTGTTTGAATTTCATTCTATGTGAGGATCCCAAACCAAGTTGTTATTTGAATGAATGCAAATTTTGTCCGGACATTCAAAAGTTTTCTAATTACGTTGAGAACATTATGGATGAGCACAATATTGATCAAGTCATCTTCAGCACGTGACAATCAACCGATAGATACACTTTGATAAAACAATGCCTAACATCGCAAGAATTTATTGAAACTTTATGTTCTAGCCTAGAAAAGTTGATACCTCATCACTTCATCGCTAAGGAACAATCAAAGTTTATTTCTGGGAAGAAAAATAATCTTTCAGATGAAGAGGTTCTTGCTCAATTGGATTTTGCTGAGGACTATGCTTTTACAGCCCAAGATGCTGCACAGGCATTTCATTTTAATAATCATTAAAGTACGATTGTTCCTGCTGTTGTTTATTATGAATCTATGTCCGACTGTACTACTCATGATGCCACTGCAGTATACATAATGCAGCAAAAGCTTATACCTGAAATTTGCAAGGTTTGTCCCACAGTAAAAACGGTAATATATGCTACTGATGGTGCTAAACAGCATTTTAAAAATCGTTATCAAATGAGTAGTTTAACGAGTCATAAGATTTTGGCATTGATGCTGAATGGCACTGTCTTGCAACAGCACACGGAAAAGGTAGTTGCGATGGAGTTGGAGCGATAGTAAAGAGAGAAGCTACAAGAGCAAGCTTACAAGCTGCAAAAAATAAAGCAATTCTAGATGTTAAAGCTCTTTATTCATGGGCTAATGGGCGATCATTCAATATAAAATTTTTCTTATACACCAAAAAAGATCACGAACAAACTCGTCAATTCCTAACAAAGAGATTTAAAAACTGTCCACCTATCCCAAACATACAAATGGGGCATGGATTTATCCCAGAAAATAATGAAACGTTGAAAGTCATGCATTACTCAAATGCCAATGAACCTAGGAACAGAGTAATTTATGATATCGGCGAAAGCCATTTATCACCAGTAAAAACTCCACGAACGAGGAGCCAGAATTGGTAAGAGTGCACAAAATGTCATTATAGATTGATTCATTTGGCTAAATTATATATTTTTTTCATCCACCCAGGCATATACATATACAGAGAACAATAGAAAAATGTAAGTGCAAACACCGCAGACAGATAATTCTAAATCTAATAGACCGGAAAAATATAAGATTCGTGTGCACAAATACTGATTCCGATAATACATTTATAACCATTTACCTCACAAACCCCCATATCGATACTTTAAATTGATCTAAAATCATTTGTTGCGGTAAAATTGGTTTAGTGGCGGTATAATGTCTGCCATTTTGGATACACCATTTTAAATTTTGAAATTTCAAGGTCAAGCTAAGATTCAATGACCCCGAAAACCCCCATATCGATACTTTAAAGTGATCTAAAATCATTTGTTGCGGTAAAATTGGTTTGGTGGTGGTATAATGTCCGCCATTTTGGATCCACCATTTCAAATTTTGAAATGTCGAGGTTAAAATAAGATTCAGTTACCCTGAAAACACCCATATCGATACTTTAAACTGATCAAAAATTATTTGTTGCGGTAAAATGGGTTTGGTGGAGGTATAATGTCCACCATTTTGATTCCGCCATTTTTGATTTTGGAATTCCGTCAGCATTGTCAATAATATGTCGTATCATGAGTTGTACATGCTTTTTGGTGGGATATTTCACAAATTAGAACATTTTTAGTATTGCTTTTGTTAAATGTGCTATGAAAACGCGGGTTACAGGCTCCATATTTTATGCGCCACATTGGATTTTTGAAAAGGCCAGTACTTTTTCAAAAGCCCTTGACTAGACGATCATTTTGAGACCTCAAACGTCTTGTTCGGTTAACCCAAATTTTGGTTGCACAGATGGTCCGGTTGACGTGAAACGTCCCATATATATATATATATATATATATATATATATATATATATATTAGTGGGGGTACGCCCCCCTGCTCGCTTCGCTCGCCAACCCCCCATTTTAGTTTCTGTGTAATTTTTATTTTGAAAATGTTATCTTCATGATCTGATGATTACGTTCTAGTTAGTTAAGAACGATCTATAAAATAAAATATAAAATTTGTAGATGATCAAAAAGTCAAGAATTTAATGTATGTCGGAATAGAGAAAATCAAAAGGAAAAAAGTAAAGGTACTTAATTAACGTCGAACTTCTACGGCTAATTTTTTTTTTATGTGGCATTTCGAACTCGAAAATTCATCGCCTCATCTACGCAAGCCTTCCACGTATCACTATTTTGTGCCAACCCCATCCATTGCGCACCCGCCCTCCCGATTTCAGTTAAGTCCGTTTTTACATTGTCCCCCCACCTGCGCCTAGGTCTACCTAGAGGTCGCGGTGTGCTTGGCTTTCCTTTCATTATACGCGCTGCCGTGCGATCGTCTCCCATTCTTGCCACGTGCCCTGCCCATCTTAGTCTACGCGATTTAATTATTCTGTTTATATTCGGTGACGAGTATAAATTGTGTAGCTCGTCATTGTACAGTTTCCTTCACTCCCTGGTTTCTTCATCTTTCTTTGGCCCGTATATTTTCCGCAGAACCTTATTTTCGAACACCCTAAAACGGTTTTCTTCCGCTTTAGTTAGCGCCCAGGTTTCGCACCCGTACAAAATTACCGGCATTATTATATTCCTATATATCCTTACTTTTACATTTCTAGACAGTAGTTTTGATTTTAGTAATCTATTCACGGCGTAGAAGCAGGCATTACCCGAATGAAGTCTCTTGATAATCTCGGCTTTAATTTCGTTTCGATCATTTATGGTTGTGCCTAAATATCTGAATTCGCTAACCTTTTCGAAAGTATAATTTCCGACTCTAAGATCATCCTCACCTTCGCAAATGCCCAGTTTGTCCATGATCATATATTTCGTTTTCGATTCGCTCACCTCTAGCCCCGTGTCCTTAGCCGCATTTATGAGAATTTCCGCATTTCTCGCTACCGCTGCACCGTTATCCCCCAGTATGTCCAAGTCATCCGCATATCCCAGAATTTGTGTTTTTCCGTTAAGGGTTGCACCTAGCCCGCTAGTCTGCATTTTTCTAACAACATATTCTAGCGTTAAGTTAAAGAGTACCGTAGAAAGACCGTCACCTTGTTTCAAACCGTCACGTATCATGAATGATTCGGATACGTTACCGCCTACTCGGACCTTTCCCGTGCTTCCGTTCAGACATATTTGAATTAATTTCACGAGTTTTTTTGGTACTTCGAGGAGCACAAGTATTTGATACATTTTGCTTCGTTTGATAGAGTTGTACGCTTTTTTAAAGTCTATAAATAGTTGGTGTATTATTTCGCAATATTCCCATTTTTTCTCTAACAACTATCTTATATTAAACATTTGATCGCTCGTCGACCTGTTACGCCGGAATCTACACTGATACTCTCCTATTATATCTTCCGCGAAGGGCATGAGTCTGGACTGTATTACGTTTGATAGAACTTTGTAGCAGGTAGCTAAAAGTGAGATTCCCCGGTAGTTATTGCAATCTGTCTTATCTCCCTTTTTGAAAATCGGTATGATGATGGATTCTTTCCAGTTTTCCGGTATCGTTTCATTTTCCCAAATAGCACATACTAGTTCAAAAATTCTGCATGTAAGCGAGGTCCTCCCATATTTAAGTAGTTCAGCTGGTATGGAATCGTTTCCCGCGGCCTTATTGTCTTTTAGTTTTTTGATCGCGGCTTCTACTTCTTTGTAGGTCGGTTCTTCCATATGGAGTTCAGCAGTGTGGATTTCATCTCCCGTTTCCTCACAGTTTTCATGTACGTTTAGTAACGTAATCAAAATATCCTTTCCACAGCTTTAACAGTTCATTTTCGCTTGTAACGAGATTCCCGCCCTCATCTTTCATTAATTGCGATCTACTCTGGAAACCCTTCCTAATAACGTTGATTCCTTCGTATATCTCGCGCGGGTTATTTTCCATACTGTTAGTTTCTATTTTTCTAATCTCGCTATTTTGGTACTCGCGCTTTTTGTTTCTGTAAATCGCACCCACTTGCTTTCTTATTTCGTGGTACTCTTCTACGGTCCTATCGTTTCCATTGTGAACACTGTCTACTTTAGCCTTTTTGCGCCTTTCAAACCAGAGTTCGCACTCTTCGTCAAACCATGGTTTGCTCTTTGGCTTTTTCTTTTTATCTAGCACTCTGTTCGCGGCCTCTTTTACCGTTCTTTCGATAGCCCCCCATAGACTGTTTGGGTCGTCATCTACCTCCGTCGGTGCATCTGTGTCCTCGAGAACCTGAAACCGGTTACTTATTTCTACTTGATACTGAATTCGCTCTACCCCGTTTCATAGCTTTTCAATGTCGAAGGTTTCTACTTTGTTCGCCCGTTTACTATTTTGCCCGGCTACTAATTTGGCTCTTAATTTGGCCATTACTATAAAATGATCCGAGTCGCAATCCGCCCCCCTATAGGTTCTTACGTCAAGTACATTTGTGTGGCGACTCTTATCGATAAGGAAGTGATCGATTTGATTTTGCGTGGCTCCGTCCGGCGATGTCCACGTTGCTTCGTGTATATCATTGTGCTTAAAGCACGTAGTTTTTACTATAAGATCTTTTGCCGCCGCGAAATTTATGACTCTAATACCGTTATCGTTGCTGGTTTCGTGCAGACTTTCCTTGCCTATAGTGGGCCTAAACATTTCCTCTTTCCCTATTTTAGCGTTGAAATCCCCCACTATTATTTTGGTGTCGTAAGACGCGAATTGGTCGATTAATTTTTCTAAAGCTTCGTAATAAAGATCCTTTACCTCTTCTTCTTTGTCCTCCGTAGGACAATGTACGTTAATAACTACGTAATTGTACCACGCTCCTTCGATGATGATATACGAAAGTCTGTCGTTCACGAATTTGAAACTTTTAACAGCGTGTATAATTCTTTTGCTAACAAGAAATCCGGTACCTAAGGAGTGTCCGCTACGGAATAATTCTCGTATCCTAACGCCCTCCTGCAAGGCAGCGCGCAAGACCAGGTGGCGAATCATTCTACACATCCCCTTTCGGGGCAGTTGTCATCGCTCCCGCATCCTCCACGACAGCAGGATTTTTGTAATGTGTGCTAAAAGAGATAGAATATAGACATAGTGAGGTAGAAAGAGAAAGTGAAAATAGGAAATATTGTTGAGTGTTCGTTGTTGTGGTGGTGCTTGCGTAGTGTTTCTAGATGAATGCGTTCGCCAGTGTGGGCTCATCACACCCACGCCCGGGCCTACCGGCTATCCGCCGCTGCTTATGCGATTTATTCGCAGTTAACCTCCTTCTCAGGGGCCGTTCCTCTATCCGGAATCTGAGGACGCGCTGTGTAGTGGTAATAGGCACCCACCCGTCCGCTCTGGACGACTACGCCCAAGACCCGCTTAGGGTACCGGCGTTGCAACAGCTTCTACCGCTAATGGCATTTAAAATATATAGATTTTCAATTTTTTTGTAAATTATTTTGAAATTAATTTTGATTCTTTTTATTTTTGATTATATGTTACTGTCGGCTGTAACCACAGCAAGTTTCGTGCCTTTCGGTACTGAAGGCGCCATCTCGAGGTGGTTTTGGAAAAAGCCCCATCTCTACTCTCAACGCTTTGGCGCCGCGCCGTTTTCGTCTCTATCCTTCTCCGACTCTTGTGCTGTGCACATCAGAGAGAGAGAGAGAGAGAGAGAGAGAGAGAGAGAGAGAGAGAGAGAACTCTTACAGAGGGTACAACGTTAAGCGTTTCTTTTGTATTCAAAAAACTAAAATAAAAGCAGTGTGCACTAGTGGAAGCCAATATAGTGAATTAAATCATTCGCCGTGAACTTCATCCAATCCTCACCTTCTAAAAGGGAATATAAAAATCCAACAGTTACAATTATAAATAAATCTAGTCCGCCACTTCTTCTTATAATAACCATTCCGGCTTTGTTGTATGACCTGTGGCCTCTAATATATGTTGATGATCGATCTTTTTGTTTTTACGTAGAATAACGAGGAAAAAAATCTTTTTTTTCATTTTGTTAATGTGTTTTGGTTTCATATCGATTCTTTGATTTACTTTTTTGTGATAATTTTATCGAAAGAGTTAATAAAAATAGTAAATGTGTACCTAAAAGTAAATAATATTTCCTATCTTATCACCGCGGATAATTTAGATTATCGTTTATCGTTTTTTTGTTATGCACCAAAAGTGACATTTTTTTAAACAGTAATAACTCGATCACTACACTCTATAAATTCTACAAAATCATGATTGTTATAAATAATACTTACCGCGTACATATCAAGTTATTTCACTAATTATTTCCTGAGAAAAAATTCAATTATTAAAAAATAAAGTTTTTGTTTCCTAGCTATGGAAGCTTTGCATTTTACAGACCAAGTTAATTAAAGAAAGAAGATATAAATCATATAAAAAATTTGGATATAGACGGACCCGCGGTGTGTTTTGAAACTTTTATCAGTTTCTATAAACAAATTCGCTTAGGGAATTTGCTATAGCCCTATGGCTATGGGTCAGTCAGTGTCAGTGGATCAAGACAGATTTTTTTGTTATCTTAATTCTTATTTTTATATGAATTTATCGATATCTGCAAGTTAAATATACTTTACTTGTAGCTGCTTATTAGCTGTATTTGATTTATTTTTTGTCAATATTTTTTCGAAAACTTGAGGTTAAATCTTACACCAAAATACATGAGTTACGATTTTTATTCTAATATTTTTTAAATGATATTGTTTTGTAAATTCAGTTTCATTAATGATACATTTAAACAATTGAGAGCTCACGTAATCAATATAGCGGCACAAAGGATGAAAATTTAATTAAAATTTTAATACATAATATAAATCCTTTTATTTTCTCCAAAATCATAAAACAGATAAATAAGAAAGATAATGCTTTAAAATAAAAATAGATTCATAGTCACTAAATTGATGTACTCAAATGCCCGCTCTTTAGATTAGATCTTGGTCCTTCAAGCCGCCATGCATATTGAAAAACTTTCGTTTTAAAAACTACTTGAACATAAAAATTTTTAATTAATCATATTAAGGCCTAGAGACCTATCAGCAAAAGATTGATGTATAACATATTCTTATCCTATTTTCTAATGTATATTAGTATTTATATGTATATAGCAAAACCATGTCTGTTCCATATTAAGACGTTGCGCTTACAAACTAATGCTCCTACACTCGCAATGATTTTTTTTTTTGATAGATTTTATAATAAAAATTGCTCGCATTCGTCAAAAGAGGGAATAAGTAATTGTTTGCTGGAAGTCAAGGGGCTGTCAGAGCGAACTTTACTGATTGTGACCTCACCTTGCGCCGTAGTTCTTATTATATGCTTTCAATATACTTCAAATCAATAAACATCAAATTGATAATTATTTCTTATTGTGTAAGTGACCTCGGAACACAGAGTTTTTAGTAATTTAATTATTAAAAAACTGTACATCATAAAATATTGTATGAAAAAGTGTCGGTCATCTTACTGATTCTCACATTCATCGTCGCTTCCACCTTGCGCCGTAGTTCACATTGTTTGTCTAAATTATATACATTAGTGTGCATATTAAGGCGTTTGTGAATATAAAGTTTTAAAATACGTACTTCAGAGCACCGCGTTTATGTGCGATAAATAAGTTAATGTGCGATAAACGAGTGTATGTACTTATTATTCATGATCTTTTTGAGGTTAGGAAAACCAGAATATGTCGGCCAATCAGCGTGGCTCCGACATCCCCTATATGAATTTTTTTGCTCTTTTAAAAAAATGTCTACTTGACCATCGCAGCAATCGAGCATCAAGAGCCTAATCTAATCATCCATGCGCCAACCTTTTGGTTAATTCACAATCTCTTAGCCACTTCAAGCTCAGCACATGTACTGCTTACTAAGCCATTTTTCCAATGAAGCTTCTGTTTCTGTCCTGATATTTTTAGCCTAATGAAGCTGCTTTATCCTAATTACGATACAAGGGCCTAAACCGAGTCATTGAACGTCTTAATAAAGCCTGCTACCGCATCAACCTTAATAAGACTTCCAGGTTGTCACCATAGCTTCATTCTAACTAGAACAAACCAGACAAAAATTCCGGGTGCACGACATTTGCCTTCATTCTACTCGAATTGTCCACTAATCTCAGCTGGCTCTCAGTAGCCAAATTTTTAACTTGATTCATGCCTTTTTATTAAGTTATCACGCTCGTCAATACGGGATTTTTAGTAAGTGAATTTTCTTAGGAAAGAATAAGTAGAATATCACGATAATTATACAGAAAGTAGTTCTTATCATGATTCATTACCATGATTTCGTTAAGAAGTTCTATATTTTAGTTTTTTATTTTCTTTAAGGTACGTATTCAGTGTGCTTCAAAAATAACATAAAAATGAACGATATTTACGTTATATTGTGGTTGGGGGGGGGGGGGGGCTTTCACGTTATTCAAATTACATGGAAAATAAAAGAATTGTTCCCTAATTTGCGGGAAGGGCTGTGCGGGAGGCCATGGCTGGGGGGGGGGGGGGTGCAAGGGGGCTTTAAGATTACTCAAATCACATGGAAAATGAAAGCATTTTTCCTCATTTTGCAGGGGGAGTATACACAAAATAACAGAAAAAGTATACACAAAATAAGAGAAAAAAAAATTTTGATCTTTGATTTGACAGAGAACCACCCATATATCTACCTATATTATATATTCTCTTACCAACAGTAAATATGTTCCAAAAACATTTTCCAATGCACCTGCATTTTTTCATAGTTTTAAATTACTTTTTACTGAAATGGTAGGGAGCCAAAGATGTCAATTTTGGCAATTTTGGGTTTTCAGCACAAATTAATTAATTCATAGCTCCTCAGGGAAGCGTTTTTCGCTATAAACATAAATATACTTTTTTTTAATTTTCTTACCTTTTTAATAAAAATACCCTTAAAGTCATATGCTTGTGTTCATCGTATATTTGTTATATCTATCTTATAAGTTATTTTAATCTTAATATTGGTAAAAGTAAGTCTCTGGGCCTTAATATAAATAATTAAAAATTTATATGTTTAAGTAGTTTTTAAAGCGGAAGTTTTTTAATATGCATGGCGGCTCAAAGGATCAAGATCTAACCTAATGAGCGGACATTAAAGTATATCAATTTAATCATCATAAATCTATTTTTATTTTGAAGCACTGTCTCTCTTGATTAGCTGTATTATGATTTTGGAAAAAATAAAAGGGGTTATGTTATGTTTTAAAATTTATATGCATTTATACATCTATATGTATTTTCATCTTTGTGCCGCCATATTGATTACGTGAGCTCTTAAATGTTTAAATGTATTATTAATAAAATCAATTTACAAAACAATATTACTTAAAAAATATTGGAGTAAAAATCGTAACTCATGTAAGTAGTAGGTAAACTGTACCGTTACGAGCGCACCCGTTACGAGCGCACCCGTCACGAGCGCACCCCGTTACGAGCGCACACCAAAGCTTTCATCGGTAAGAGAGCGGTGAGAGAACTATATGCGTGTGGATGCTGGTGGTGACGTCAGCGGCCCGACGTTTTATTGATAACACCGAGATACTGGCCGCGAGATTGTAAGAGAGCGGTGGTAAGAGAGCAGTGGTACGAGAGCGGTGAGGAGCGTTGACGTCATCAACGTTGGCGTTGTCGACCGCGAGATCCCCGATCGATATATGTTGTGTCTCGATGCTGTCGGTGACGTCAACGGCTCGATGTTACCATCTGCTGTTGATATCGACGGCTTGCTTCATTACCGATATGTATCTTCTAGATGAAAAAAATATATCGTTGGCTATGCAGGGATTTGAACCGGGAACCTTGCGGTCACCGGCCGAGCGTCTTACCGCCTTACCCGTTACGGGAGGGATGACTAATATTCAATCAATTTAGCTCGCTACTTAAATCTCTTATAACCCTCTTTTTCTGGCATAGAATACGTATATGTGGAAAACTTTTGTGAATACTGTTTCCAATCAGAAGATTTTTCCTTCTTTTCCCGTTTCTTATCATTTTTCGAATCAGGAAGAGGCTTATAACCTGCACTACTAGGTGGTGAACCCATAATGTACGAATGAGCATGATGTGGAAGTTTTCTCGTATTTATAGGTGATGGGAGCCCCAACCATCGCTCTCACCTGTGAGGTTCAACCATTTAACTTAACCTCTCCATAAGTATTTTATTTTATTCCCACTCCATGGATGAATCTTTTCTCTCCAATTGCTTACATTGCTCTCGCATGTATTTCTTCATAAGTCGTACATTGTGAAGAGCACAGCTGGCTTTATAGGCGCCATTATGATGAGGACAAACCGTTACGACTTTGATCTTGTCTAGAGGTGGATATCCCATTTCCAAGATGTCGATTACGTTAAATTTGAAACGTTCCAACCACTTCTTCTTCAAGGATCCCATTACCATTACGGCAGTAGAGTCATGCAAGGCTTCTCTTGCTTGTACTTTTCTATGAGTCAACGCCATGGAAAAGGCTGTTTGAAAAGTAGTACAATAGGTTCGATATCATCTCTTAGAGAAATTATAGATAACTCTTTGAGGATGAAGTCATTGCCAGGCTGCTTAAAGCCTTGCATGTCCAGTAAGTACTCCATCTCGGAATGACTCTGTCTAGCAGCAAGCTTTTCTTTATATCATATCCCCACCACTACTACCATCCCCATCACAAGCAGCGCAAGAAAGGAGGCTTGAATGCGCGCGCATAGTAGTGCAAGAGTGGGAAGATGAAAGCGCTCTACTCAGGAGAGCATTGGAATGCAAGTTTCAAATCTCTCCGTGAAATCGATTTTTGTTATGATACAATGAGTGTTATTAAATAAATCAAACGAGTTTTTTCACAACGCCATTTGCATAATTATACTGAACTATGCGATCTTGTATAATTAAACAATAAGTAGAGGTTCCTGCGGGAAAATTATCTTTGGATTCAAATTCCAGCCGAACATCAACTGACGCGTTTTTCAAAGCTTCGTTCTGCTTTGAACAATCGATGACTATAAGAGGTAGATAGTTGATGAAATGTTGCTTTTTCAGCATAGGCTCAATACTCTTGTCATAGTATACATATTGAAAGTTTGAATACATATCGTAGAGCATAGCATACTGATTACGTTCAATATCTAAATTTAGATTTCCATAAGGATAGTATTGTGAATGTAAGAAGAGTTTAACATTACTGATATTGCAGTGATCAAAACGACTAGAATTTACTTCTATCATTCCTTTTCGATTCGTCTGGAAGCTCAGAACAACGAAACGGGGCTTTTCTAACTGATTAGATGTTTTGACTGTCCAAACATGTTTGGGTGTAGTAGGAAGCAATCGATTTACCCTTCTGAATATGACTAAGCATCCTGATTTTATGCTGATTAGATAATACTACATATGGCATGAGCCACTCAACTTTCATCAACTCAATCTTGAAATTCTCGTACTCTGCTGCAGTAGTTGCAGTTGCGACCTTCGTAGGTGTCTGTATTACGGAATTTAGATCATTTCTCGATCTAGTGAGAATGAGTTCATGCTTCACGTTAACGACTACCTTGCGATAGTCTTCAGTAAAGCCTAGGATCATACTTAGAGGTATAGATATATCAAAGTATCCATCACTATTCATCAAATTCTCTTTCTCCTCAACGTCGAGCCAGCCAGCATTTTGTATGATTAGACTTTGACTGGGATTAATCGATACCCAGCCTTTCATGAGAGTAGTTAATCCGACATTTTTACATTTATCGATCTCTATAGCATTTATCTCATATCGTATTTCTTCAAACATATGGCAGACGGCGTTGTTTACCAACTTTGTATTTTTCACGAGAGTGCTATCAGCTTTGGTTAGCCTACCGCATACATGAAGCGAACTAGCTGACGGCAAAAGACACAAGTCTTGATGTTGCACCGAGATGCGAATTTCATCACTATTATTGTAAGATGAAACGTTGTAAGGTTGATGAGCGTGAATCTCATAATGAGATATTGACTCATCGAATGTCACAGGTGACTGTATATTTAGAATTTCTTTCATTTTGACAGTAGAAGAATATACACGTTATTTTCAACCAACTCTTAAGCTGAGGCTTTTTAGAAACTGAATGTTTTGCCGTGTTAGTGTTCTCAACGTTCGCGGACGACTGATGACTTTTCGACATTTTCGATTCCTTATATATCCGCGACCGTAAACGATGCCCATTATACTTGCTTCAGATGTAATCTCACTGTTATTACTTCACCGCGAAAATTAACCTAGTGTCCGTCTTGATCGACTATACGAATTTGAATATGATCTAAGCTTTTCACAGTGATTGGAAGGTACATAACTTGAGATGGAACTTCGATAATCTTGTAGCCTGGTGGTACTGCTGAGAAGAATTCGTGTATAGTATGCACTTTTTTCCATTTATGTAGGCACCAGTGGTAATCTTGCACTTAATTCGTAGAGCGTTGACCTTGAGTATGGATACAGGTAGATGAAAGAAGTCATTGTGTGAAGCCTAGGAATTGGCCTTTCGAATCTTTTGGACGAAAATCAATTGTATGACTGCAATCTATTACACTACGAAGACTGTTGTTGTTTGGTTTGAGACTGATAAGTATGTCTCTTGCAGCCAATGCTTCGCGAAGATAGTTGTCTATGTCTTCGATCTCGTAACTTCCAGTAGGTAGGGAGATTACTTCATTATCAACGTAAAACTTGTTATATATGCCAATATTCGGAATCAAATTAAAGGTTAAAAGTTCAACCAATCCAAGAATGTAGTCCTTATGCGTTGAGAGTTCAATCGGTGGGAAGAATTGAGCGTCAAGTGTCGAAGATGTGCCTGAAAGACTCGATGTCAATGTATCACTCATGATAGTTGAAATAATAATGTAGCGATAATCGCTTCTCTGCTCCTTTATATAGCCTGGAGCTTAAGAAATCGAGACAAAGATGACCGCAATTGAATGTATCATAGTCCTGATATCGTTCAGCGTTGTACTTTATTCGATCAACACCCAAATACAACATCAAATCTAGAGGTGGTTGAAGGTCGCCGAAGCTATCAAAATATACAACATCGATACCTCTCTTTCGATATGCTACCCAATGTGTGCCAGGACCAGTAGCATCATCCAAATTAACAATAGCAGATTCGCGATAATGAGGTCCATTAATAGGAAGAGCATTACGCATAAAGACACCGCGGAAGTATGGTATTTTTAAAATTTTAGCATACTTTAAGAGATCAATATTAGTAAGAGCTCTCTGAGGTAACCTTACTTCGTCAATCTTTTTTTTTCCTCAATCCATTTCCAGGCTTAAGATGAAGACCGAGCCCTGTTTTATGCGGTTTCAAATAGAGCCCTTTACCAAGAGCTATATCTTCCATTTTTCTATTATGCCTCTGACTTTCTTCAAGAGCCTGTTTCGCTGATTTAGCATCATTAACAGCTTTCGCTATTCCAGCAGCTCCTCCTGCGATAGCACCAGTCGCACTTAAACCAGCGAATATAGGTATAAGGAATGGTGAGAAGCCTCCTACTTTCGATGGAACTGGTAGAATACGAGGAATACCAATTTTTCGTTTACCACCAGCCTCTTTGACTGCTTTTCGAGCTCCTTTTAATGCTGATAGAGTGACTTTACGAGCACATTTGCTCGGAACAATTGATTTCGATGCAGCTTTTACTATTTTCTTGAATGGAACTCCCATTCCAAATTTAGACTTTAACTTCATTGCCCTAGTGATAGCAAAAGCGGCTGCTTTTTCCTTAACCCCCGAATCTTTCGAGACAACTCTTTGCCAAGCTTTATGGGCAAGGACTCTATCAGCAGCGTTCCTAGCTTCGATGTTTTCTCGATTCTGAGAATAGACTATATCGTGTTCCTTGCAGGCTACGTCAAGGGGATTAATACCTGGATCGCCACGAGCTAATCCTTTATTGAGTTTAGTACCTGGTCCACAGTATTGATAACCTGGTAGATGAAGTTCAATTGGAAGATTATTGATCAATAGATTAACAAGACCTCGTCCTCGACGTTTGTAAATGATCATTTCACTTTAAAGGTTAAACAACTAATATCGAGAGTATAAATACCAGCTCTATTTATAGTCTCACAACAGTTGTAATGCAGACCTCTCTATACAAACATGTTCAAGAAACAGTCTGTTAAGCTTCCGGTAGTAAACTTTAATACTATTGCAGAGCCGGAGAAGAAAAACAAACGTCATGGTGATTTACTTCCAGATAGTATTCGAGCAGTATTTTGTGGACCCTCTAATTGTGGTAAAACAAACAATTTCCTAGCTCTCATAACACATCCAAATGGAGTTAGGTTTGAAAATGTTTACGTCTACTCTAAATCGCTTAATCAGTCCAAGTACAAATTTTTAAAAGATCTTCTCGAACCATTGAATGGTATACAGTACTTTGCATTCAGTGAAAACGATGATGTCATAGCTCCTGAGAATGCACTTCCGAATTCTATCATGATTTTCGATGATATAGCCTGCGAAAAACAAAACAATGATAGAGCATACTACTGTATGGGAAGACAAGAAAGTTGATTGTTTCTATCTATGTCAGTCTTATGCACAAGTACCGAAACATCTTGTGAGAGATAACGTCAATCTCTTGGTAGTTTTCCGACAAGATGACATGAATCTCAAACACTTATACAACGATCACGTCAACTCGGACATGTCGTATTCACAGTTTCGAGAATTATGCTCAAAATGTTGGATGGATGACAAAAATGGATTCTTACTAATTGATAAAGATAGTGCTATTAACAATGGTAGATATCGAAAGGGTTTTGACACTTTTGCTATAAATATAAGGGACACTTAGTCGACATTCATTAGTCTATTTTTGACTGTTAAAGTATCAACATGACTGATATTCAGAGACAAAAGAATATACTGCATCAGCTTGTGAAAGCGCGAAATGCTGTAAAACGCAAGTATAGTCTGTTGAAATTTGGAAAAGATAAATTTGAACAGTCAATAGGAGAAACTTTTAAACCTTGTTGATTGTTGATCCTCTCGAGAAACTAGTTAAGACAGTTGAAAAATCTGAAGTATCTAAACGTAGTAGTAGAGCAATAAAGAAAGAGGTTAAGGATGAAATGGTCAAAAATGAAAGTTTTAATGACAGTTTTGATGATGATACAATTGAACCTTATCATGAATCTGATTTTGAAACTGCAGCTAATGAGGATGATGATGATGATTTGAATGATACGAAAATTCGTAGGGGAGTAATTCAAGAGCCCAGAAGAGAAGCATCAGCAGGATAATGATAAAATTTATGGAGTTCGAAAAGAAGGTTCGGATGTTAGGTGACTCATCAATAGTGTTTGGAGATCGAAGCATTAAAGTAAAAGATGGAAGATATCTAAAAACAGCTGGTTTGATGGAATTGCTCATTGCAAAACAACCCAAGATTTATGATCAAAGTGATTTGCAGAATTATCGAAGTATTCTGGAAGCGACAAATGCTCATAAAAAACAATATTTGAGCACACAACCAATTCGTGTTCATAATAGTAAAAAATATACTGACATTATCAATCCTATGTTTGCTCAAAAGAAAGGTGGAAAAGGATTACCGCGTTATAAAATTGCTAGAAGAGATACTCGAATGGATTATGTGTACTGGGACGATCCAAATCGCGAAGGAGGGTATATATACTGAGCTGTTTCATTTGCAAACATCATTTTCAAAATGAGTGTCGACGTGTTCGGACGTAATTTGAAAAAGAGTGAGGGAAGTCGTGGCCCTCCTGGTTTTGGTTTCAAAATTACAGATGGCCAATACGATATGGATAAAAAGAGGTTATGCAACGTGGGAGGTGCACAAAACATAGATGAGGCTGTCAGTTTGTTTCAACTTCAAATGGAAAACCAAAAAATTCTAGATTTAATATCCCGACAAGAAAGAGACTTAAACAATTTAGATTCTCTTTTGGAAGCATACAGAGAATAATTTGATTTAAAATTACTTACCTACAAGCTAGAAATCGATACTATAAAAGAGGCTATGTCACAGATCACAAGCAACATTCATTCTGCAAACGTTTAACATGCAACATAAAAAGGTAGTAGTTGAAGAACTCCACAAACCAGCTCGACGGAATTATCCTCGTCGCAGTTTTGATGTTCGAGGAATAGATGAGACTTCGCAAGCTGATTTAGTAGAGATGCAACCTTATGCTAAAGAAAATAAGAGTTTTAGATATATGTTAACAGTCATAGATGTTTTCTGCAAGTTTGCATGGGCTGTTACTGTGAAGAAAAAGACTGGAGAAGAAGTTGTGGCAGCAATGAAGTCCATACTTCGTCAAGGTCGAGTACCTAAGAATCTACGTACGGATAGAGGCACAGAGTTTTATAATACCAATTTTCAAACTCTCATGAAACGGTATAAGATCAATCTGTACTCAACGTATAGTAATTTAAAAGCTTCTATATGTGAACGTTTTAATCGTACACTCAAGAACAAGATGTGGATTCAATTTAGTTTGCAAGGTAATTATAAGTGGTTGAAAATTTTACCTGATTTGATCACAAAGTACAATGATACTAAGCATCGAAATTAGAATGAAACCCAACGATGTGTCTACAGCAAATCAATCTCAGTTTTTCAAAAGATTTACTTGTGAGAGCAGATTGACGAAGAAGCATAAGTTTAAGATTTGTGATAAGGTACGATTGAGTAAAGTGAAGCAAGTTTTCGAGAAAGGCTATACACCTAACTGGTCAACTGAGATTTTCACAATAAGTAGAGTTGCAGCAACGAACCCAGTTACATATCATCTGAAAGACTATCAAGATAATCCAATCACAGGTGGATTCTACGAACAGGAGCTCTTGAAGGCAAAGTATCCCGATGTTTATCTTGTAGAGAAAGTCTTGAAGAAGCGTGGAAATCAAGTATATGTTAAATGGCTAGGATTTGATAGTACGCACAACAGTTGAATTAATAAGACTGAAATATAATTTTTTTGGAAGTGATGAGAGCCCCACCATCGCTCTCACCTGTGAGATACAACCATAGTTAACTATCTCTCAATTAACTTCCTTTATTTATTCAAACAATTATTTACAATGGTTTAGGCAATACAAAATTCAATGTTATTTTCGCCTTTTGAAGTCAGGGATAGTTTCATCTCCTTGGCTTGACTAGACATACTCTCAAAGGTCTCTTTGTCCTCCAATGCAGCTGATACACGGGAAGGGAGAAACACCTGACAATCATCGTCTAGAGTAGCCACAATTCTCAGTCCATATCTGGTCTTGACTGGACGTAGGGATGTCATCATGTGCTTCTGTCCGGCCTGTAGCTCAGACATCTTCTTCGTGGGAAGGAATCCTCCACTGGCAATCTTGTTGATAGCGTCCATCTTTGAGGTGTTTGCTCTTTAGCTCATTGATTGAGAATGATTTCTAGAGCGTTGGGCTTCCTTAACCACCTTCCCCACCACTACTACCAGCGGTGACGGCGGCTCACACATCGGATTTGTCGTCAGGGAGTCTGCGCAGTAGAGCTGTGGTCTGAAACAAAATTGTTATTATATTAATTATAAATGATTATGACATACCTAATATAATCTGACTCTCTTCGCAGATGGCCCATCTTCCTCGATAAGCTGATATCCATCAATCATGTAATGACCCCACGGTAGAGTATCCGTCTGACCGGGGATGAGGTATCGCTTATCGTCAAGTGGACTCAGAGCAATCTTATGCTCCTTCTCGGTCCTGATAACGTGGAGGCGGATGCGGATGTTCTTTTGTTGTCGGGAGATCGTTGCCTTGTCTCGAAGACCAAACAATGCTTATCCTTACCGAGCTTACATCGAAACACTGTTAAATTATTCAAAGAGTAGTATGGAATCACATCTCACGAGTGGACTCTGGTATGCGGATACCCCTGTAAAATGAGCAGCGCCTCCCAATACAAAGCGTACTGATGTAAATGCAAATATTGGTCAGTGTAACCGTCAGTATTTTACCCATAATGGTAAAACTGCCGATTTACTCGGTCATTTGCATTGCGATGTTTTTAATCAAAATAAATTTCTATTAAATGGTGTGGAACTGCGATTACGATTGGTTAGGAGTAAGGATGTTTTTTCTTTGATGGATTTTACAGATGACGATAAATTTACTATACGCATTAAGGAAGCTTCACTGATTGTGCGTCGAGTTAAAATAAGTCCAGGTGTTATACTAGCTCATGCTAATGCACTTACAAAAGCCACTGCTAAATACCCAATCAATCGTGTGGAGGTGAAGGCATTTACAATGCATAGAGGTATTCTTGGCAATACACTGGACAACTTTATTATCGGTCAAATACCCAAAAGAATAATCATTGGATTTGTGGATAACAAGGCATTCAATGGAAATAGAAAGTTTAATCCATTTAATTTCCAACATTTCAATATAAACTATATTTCTCTTTATGTGGGTGGTGTCCAGATTCCCAGCAAACCATTGTAGCCTCGATTTACGGGTGACAGTCAATTATTTATCGACTTGTTTCATACACTATATTCTGATTTATCGTCAAATTCAGATTGTCATTGGAATTTAATCAAGCACGATAGTGTTCGTGTAGAGGTAAAATTTGAAAGAGCACTTGAATCTACAATCAATTGTATAATTTACGCCGAATACGACAATGTCTTGGAAATAGATCCAAGTAGACAAATAATAATGGATTTTAATGCATAATACCGTTAAAGCGATGGAAAAGTAAGAGGAGAAGGTGGAGAAAGAGAAGAGGGATGGGAAAAGAAGCAACAGCAGCGCGTCTATGCTATAGATGAGCAAAAAAGCTAAACGTCATACTCTCAGTGACGTTTGAGAAGTGAGCGAGTTTGGATCGACTATGTGAATTTTTTATAGTATCATGGATTACGTAATCAATATTCAGGGTTTGAGAGACCGTAACAACAAGTTTACACCTAAAGAAGTTGGTGTACTTGGTTTAGAGCACAGAATCGTCCAACATTTGATAGTTAAGGAACCCCATAGATTTGAAGAACTTGCAACTGGACTTAAAAGAACTAACGACTACATCTCTAATCATTTTCATGGAATTCGTTGGCATGAAGGTGACATGACCATTGAACTACTACAGTATCATTTACAACAAATAGCCAAAGTGGATATACGTATTTTTACACGTAATGTGTCGAGAAGTTGTGATCGTTGAAGAATTGTATGCCCCGAATTTTGACGAATTGAAAATAAATTATTCAGGTAACTTCATGTGTTTAAATCATGGCATTCAAGGTATAAACTCCAGTCGCGATTGTGCTCTCAATCATGCATATGTGCTACGAAAGTGGTTACACTCTATAGCTGAAGGTATAACGCAAGATTCTGCACAGAAATTGAGTGATGCATTGTACTGTAAACTAAACTCGCGGGTACGTACAGCTACTTTTTCTTCTATTTACGCGACACACGAAGAGGACGTAGTCGATCATTGCTGAAATAATAATAATAATAGAATGAATACACAAGAATTACTAAAAGCTCTTGACCCGTTAACCGTCAAGACAGTTGGCGTGTATGCTGCGGATAGAATTCCAAACGTTTTGGAATACCCCGCGGCCATCATAGCTAATACAGATGATCACACGAAGAAAGGAACACATTGGATTGCTATCTACATAGACTCAAACGGTTATGGAATATACTTTGACAGTTACGGACTACTACCAATGTCCCAACATCATCGTAAACGACTCAAAAGAAATTGCAAGCGATATCAGTGGAATAAAAAAAAGTTGCAAAGTTTTGATTCCCAGGTGTGTGGCCAGTATTGTGTTATGTTCCTTTACCATATGGTTAGGCTACTTAACTTACGCACTGCATTCGATCATTTTACTTCGAGGTAGTGGGGGGTAAAATGTATAAAAGAGCTTGAAGAGTGAGGAGCTCCATCAGTTCTTTCGTGAAAGTTTGAGAGCTCGTTTGCTAAGTGCAACTCTGTATATTGTGCCTCTTGTTTTTTCATACCATGGCCCAATCAAGTGTCAGTACTCCATCTCGTGTGCAGAACGTTCTGCCAAATATGCTGCTCTCCACGTCCTACACCCTTAATAAGTCAAACTCGAAACGCGTTACTCTTGGCTTAGAAAGTTACCAGGGAAGCTATCGACCAGTGGTGAAATTCTCAACGTCTACAACATGTTTTAAATACGTCAAATTTGATGCATCTGGATGGAAGGTCTTCAAGAATTACTTTGATCTTACAAATTGCTATTTCCAAGATGCGTACAGATTCCAAAGTGAATACGCTCGACCAACGAAGGTGTACATGGAAAATCATGATCTGATGTTTACTTCTTCATACAATACCAAATCCATATTGATAGAATAAAGACCTGTCGGAACATCCATCTTTCCAAATCTTTTGATTGACGAAGAAAACGATGATGTACTGCATACAGTTAGTGCTTCCCATTTCAATGACTACACTGGTGGTGGTGGTGCTGCTGCTGCTACTGTTACGGATGGTAAGAATCTACGTCATCAACCACCACGAGCAAAGAAACAAAAAACAGCTTATTAACAACCATCGATATGCATGCAGCAAGTCACTTTTGACGGGTTAAAAATTGTCTCACAGTGTATTGACGAACGTATGAGTAAACTTGAAGAGTGTGTTGATAAAGTGAATGAAATTGTTTCTCATATTAAGAAGTTTATAATTGACTGTATTAAAAACGATGGTATTGAGACAGACCCTAATTCTATACTAAAGACGTATGAGATGTTTCAACAATATTATACTTTATACACTGAAAATATTAAAATTATAATTCTATTGAGGAAATAATTTTAAATATAATCTTATGTGAAATAGCTGCTTTTCAATTGTTTGATATATATATATAAAGACATTTATACTGCCATATTTAAAGTATAAATATACATGCTATTTTTTGTCATTACGCTTTGTACATATGTCTTCCTATCTTGTAATAAACCAGAAAATATTAAAATATTCACTTTTTGTGACATCATCTAAACCTCCCACCCTACTGCCACTCCTTACGACTCTCTATAAATATCAACTGTGCATAAGTATGTTCTCATTGCTTCGCGTACACTTGACGGGTCATAATCGTAATATGGACAAACACAATATGGAGAAGAAGAAGAAGAAAGAAGGTTCAGGTCGAGAGGAAGTGAAATATAAACCGGCTTCTGGATTCCAAAAGTATCTACCTCAATATTCTTCCAATATTGGATCATTCCCGAAAAAAGAAGGGTATAGGAGTTATTGTCCTGACAAGGAAGCAAATAAAGATTCCAAATGTCGAGGACACAACAACACTGATTGGGGATAGCAACAATAAAGTCTTATTCTTAGACTTTTATTTATCAATTAAAATCGGTCCTTTTTAGGACCACAATATTTCTATAAACGTACTACAAACTCATCATACATAAAAATCTCATTATCTTATGACGTCATAAGAGGTGTACATGACGTCAGCAACAATCCATATTTATCTTAATTGTTTACAAGATAAATGCTTAAGACGTTGGCGATACCTTATCTTTATTACCTGTTTTCATAATAAAAAAAGTATCATCATGGATTATTATTGCGGTAAAGATAGCTTCTTTGTTTATGTAAACATGATATCTTAATTACACACGTATAAACAAGATATCCTTATCTTAATTAACTGTTTATAAACATGATACCTTATCTTATCTTTATTACTTGTAAAGTACCGTCATTGTTTATTATTGTGGTAAAGATATCTTCTTTATTTATGTAAACATGATATCTTTATCTTAATTACACGTGTATAAACATGATACCCTTATCTTAATTACCTGTTTAGATACATGACACCTTATCTTTATGACTTGTTTACATGATAAGATAAAGATGCGCCAGTGATGACGTCATTTGTTATGTCTCCCCATACCGGCTTACTTACTACTATCATGATTAGCTAAAAATTATTTTTCATAAATAAGGATATGGTGATTAGCTTCGGATAAATAAAATCTCATAACAGCATGAGCTTCAATAGCTTTACTCACTGTTTATCACACAACAAAGCTATGTACAAAGTTTCAGACTTGTATCATTAGTAGAAGCCAAGTTACAGTTCATCGTTGAAACAGGCTTCGCATACCTGATTTTTTCAAAAAATGAATAAAGTTTGTAAGAAAACATCTACTAAAGATATGGGTCTCAATCTTTATGAACTGCTTTGTTAATGAATGAGAGAGAGAGAGAGAGACCCAACATGGCTGCGCCCATGCTTGTCAACTAAGCCTACTATGATTCAATGTGTTAGCAAAATATTTTTTACACGATTGCTTTGACGAATGGTATATGTGAGTGTATCTTTCTATATTCATTAGGTGTTTGTAATTAGGTGTAAGAGTATTAGATTAAATTTATATTACAAATAAAAAATTTATTTAATCTTCTAATTCGCTTATTACATGACGTATTAAATAACGTATCAATGCTACGTTATTTAAATTATAGTGAATACAGTCATGCACGGTACGAAATACAAAGAGTTGTTGGTAGCGTGTTGCCTCCTTTTGTACTTCACTTAAAAAGATATTTTTTCCCTGGAAGAGATGGCATCCTTGCATCATAAATAACGATCTATTGTTGTCGTCCTCCATGCATAAATTGATGTAAAAATCGTTTGGATTTCGATGTGCCTATGAAAGTAAAATTAATTTTTAAAAACTAAAAGCATATTGAAATTTTCGTTGAAATTAATAATCTATAAAAACAAATACCTCGACTCCCAGTTCTATTAAAATCAGTCTTTTGAGTAATAGAGGTACATCGATTTTATTTAGAAAATTGTGAGCATCGCCATAAAGCTCTATTCCCATCTGCATGAAGGATGATGTGCGATCTCGATCGTTAAGCATGGCAGCATAAGAATACTCGTTGCCTTCAAAAAACTCTTCGCCAAGATTTAAGAAGAAATGTCTTTTCTCACATAAGGGCATTTGTGGTATTATTATTCTGTTTAAAACGAAGAATAAATATAAGCTTCTTACGTGAAAATGTGTTTTTATAATAAATTAAATTACTTACGGGTCATTCATTGTGTGAATAAAGAACGTTGAAAAGAAGCCTTGAATGAAAAAAAAGAAGACCTTCTTCTAAGGAGCTCCAACACTGACTGACCCATAGCCATAGGGCTATAGCAAATTCCCTAAGCGAATTTGTTTATAGAAACTGATAAAAGTTTCAAAACACACCGCGGGTCCGTCTATATCCAAAGTTTTTATATGATTCATGCCTTCATTCTTTAATTAACTTGGTCTGTAAAACGCAAAGCTTCCATAGGTAGGAATCAAAAACTTTATGATTTAATAATTGAATTTTTTCTCAGGCAAGAATTAGTGAAATAACTTGATATTAACGCGGTAAATATTATTTATAACAGTCATGATTTTGTAGAACTTATACAGTGTAGTAATCGAGTTATAACAGTTTAAATAAATTTCACTTTTGGTGCATAACAAAAGAACGATAAACGATAATCTAAATTATCCGCGGAGAATCGATAGAAAATATTATTCACTTTTAGGTACACATTTAAATCAAAGTTCATCACAAGTAAATCAAAGAATCGCTATGAAACCAAAACACATTAATAAAATGAAAAAAAAGATTTTTTTCCTCATTATGCTACGTAGAAACAAAAAGATCGATCATCAACATATATTAGAGGCCACAGGTCATACAACAAAGCCAGAATGGTTATTATAAGAAAAAGTGGCGGACCAGTTTTATTTATAATTGTGTGACAGTGCATATGCCCAGCACATACACGCGCACACACACATACAAACACGCATTGCGTCGACTATCAAGGCGGTAGGAGCCGCGCGCGAAGCATAGAAGTAGAATAGGAGAGAGAGGGGGGGGGCCAAAAGGAAAGAAACGTGACAATAGCCGACGCTAACTAATAAACACGCAACAAGAGAGAACGCTCTCTCGACTCCCGACTCTGGTAGCGACTACACGTGTCCAGGAACCACGAAAGCCGGCCAGCCGTCGAAGCCGCTCATCTCTGAGGGCGCGGCTCCAGACCAGACCACCAGGCCGGGGACCATGACATCGTGCCCAGGCTAAGACAACCCAGTACTTGCAGCTCCTGCCAACGCCACAAGGAGGAGTTTAGTGGGCCGCCGATCAAACGGCGCTGACGAGGTGGAACCCAGAGCAACCAGCCCGTCCAGCAGCGGCAACGCGACGTTCATCGGCAAACCCGTGAGTCTGTCCTGTGTCAGCGAATAGCCCATCTATCTCTCTTTCGGTTAATTTGGCGCTTGAGCGAGTATATAGCTTAGTGTAGGGTCAAGGGCAAAGCCCGATTGTCGCGCATAGTGCGCCGGCCGATTTCGATGGTTGTCTCGACGAACAATACACGCACACACGATTTTACGTAGTGCACATTGTTATTTCAAGTGAATAAACGTTCTGAGGGCCGATGAAGCCCGGAGGTTCTCTTAGCATAAATTATTAGAGTGTCATTATTATGCATGCTAAAACCCTTGCTTCCATTCATAAATAAGCCGAGGATAGAAGGACTCCGCCACTCTCCGCGGTCCGTCAAGACGGAGATGCTGAGCAGCCGAGGCGAGTTCCTGGTCGTCACCCGACGATCCTCTTGTTAACGTGGTAGCCTTGCGCATCGGTCCCTAAGCTCGGTGGGACACACATATCCGATTTCGCGCTAGCAAGGCCACAACGTTACAATAGCGCCAAATATATTTTTTTATGGTCATTTTTTGATTTTTGAAAAGCAATATTTTGCGTCTTTTTTCAATCATCCCATTATTACAAATAATTCAGCATTAATACATTTGAAAAAGAATTAAATTACCTTCTTTTTCTCGTTTGGCCCTCCAGATCGACCGCACTGTTCGGCAGCAAATGGAAAAAAGGTGATTTTTTCAAAATAAGGCAACTAATAGAGTAGTTTCACAATCATTAGAGTAATTGAACATTTGAATAGTTTTGTCAATTAAAGGTAAATCATAATCACGTAACGTTAAATTAAAATATTATTAATTATCGTTGAACAAGTTTGTTCTGCAATTTCATCATTTAATTTAGGATCATTAAAATAAGTTTTATATTTATTGTATAGTTCTTTAGCATTCCAAGGATGATGAAATATTAAAATATAATATAACTAAATTAATGCATTGGGAAATTGATAATTTATAGCTTCCTGTAAACATTTATCCCATTCATTATCCGGTGATATTAAATGTAAAGCTAATGCTGCTTCATAAAATGAAGAATATACGATACCATCTACAGTTCTTATATTCTCAAATGATGTAGCACCTGTTAAATGTAATAACAACATACGTAAGTAAAATAATTCACCTTTTTTAGGATCAACAAAATACATACGACTCAATATGGGTTTATATATTCGTTTTCGTGGAGTCCAAATTTTTCATTTTTTATCAAACACGTAATGATTGGGAATTTAAATATATGATAAATCTTGTGCTAAAGAATTAATTTTGTTTAATTCAAACCAAGCTGTTAATGTAGTATTTACATTACAATCTATTAATTCTGTTTTAGATCCTTGTTTAAAATATACTAATTGTTCATTTTCTAAATGGACCGCTAATCGATAAATTACGTGGGATTGATCTTATAATTTAAATTTTAATAGTCTATACATTGTTTCGGTCGGACATACGTACCGCGTAGCTAAATATGGTTCTATTTCATCGAAATTTAAAACATTAGTGATCTCATTTGAGTTATTAGATGTAATATCAGACTCATTATGTAAATCATTCTCTTTTCTAAAACCTACTAAAGCGGAATCGAGACCTTTATATAAATATTTAAACAAATATAAATTAATTTTACAGTGCTGCATATATCGACATTAATATGACAATTAAACGTTCAAGTCATAGTAACAAATAAATCAGGTTTTCCAAATGTTTGGACAACTGTCATTGCGTCGATATAATTTTGTTGCAAAGAATGCGGACTTCCAATAAATGTTGACGGTAAAATAACCGTTTTGCCAATGTTGACATGTATTAATTAAGCTTCATTTGTTACATAATTCATTAATCCACGATACGTTTCAGTTCTTAATTATGCTTGCTGATTTCTAATATGAAATAATCTCGATTCTTCAACTGTACACCATGAATCGACTATAAATTGTTGAGTTAAATAAACTTGGGTTTTATTTTTAATTTCACTTTCATAATTAGGTTGCCATCCTCTTTGCCCGAAAGGAAAAATTAAAGGATATGTCATAGGATCAACATGTTTATTTATATTTAGAATATTTCAGGTTTTAAATTTTTAGAATCAATACAAAAATCACGATTAAATGGAGGTTCTTCTTCCTTACCTACAAAAACTACTGCAACTTCATTACATGATGAAAGTTCAAAAGTTTTATTATTAGAATAATTTTGCCTTGTAACAAACATTTTAACTTCTCAAGGTAATTCATTGGCATTTCGAGCACGTTTTAATTCTTCTTCTTTAATTTCATGCATCATTTTGTATGCTTCAGCCCTGGTAGAAACGTAAAGAACTGATTTGCCATCGGTTGACCAAATGCGAATGACTTGGTTAACGGTTTAACCAACAGTTACCCTTAAATACTCCTTATTTCGTCACATTTCAAGCGGTTCAGTTGGTAAACAGATGGTTGAATTTGAAATACTCGTTTGAGGTTAGATTCGATTTAGGAAACCTAGGTAGCGCGCTCCGTGGCTTTCGATGTGTAGATGTAAGTTCTTCTTTAAGATGATGAGCACGTCACCCGGGTCTCTCGTAGACGATGTCTAGGTCTTCGACGAGAGAAAAATAATAAAACATAGGTAGCGCGCTCTGTGGAAATAATTATTATACAAGTCTTCAAAAAGTGTTTGAAAATATTGGAAAATTTCGAACAAATTATGAAAAATTTCGGAAAATTTTGAAAATGTTTAAAATTTCCACAATTTTATATTTCACTAATAAACTGCGATTTGTACTCGGAACTAGACTGGATATAGGAATAATTACTAGCCGCTGAGTTTCTCGGACACCTGGACATCGTCTAGGAGACTCGCGCGTAACGTGTCCATCATCTTCGAGCAGAACTTACACCTACACACCGCAAACCACGAAGCGCATTACTAAGCCTAATATTTTTTCCCATAATAAAAACCTGGACAATAATTTAGAGAGTTCCGGGTGATCTAGACATCAAGAGCTTAACATATTCTATATATTTATTATAGGTATATCACAAACCGAAATTATAAATCACTATAATAGTATTAAAATTTCATAACCTTAAAGTACTATATTTAAAATTTTCCCGAACCGTTGGTTAAATGTTGGCTAATACTCATGATAAGCGTTGGCCAAAATTTTTAGCCAATTCTTAATGCACAGACCATTTTGGTTGGTTTATTTTCTACCAGGGAGCATAAGGATTTATTTTACGTAAGATATTATCAATTTTATTTAGTAATATTATGTTGCATTTTACATCAGCTGAAAACCGAATTTTCATTTTCATTTTCATTTGTTACTGGGTTTAATAAATAAGTATTATGATAAGTTTGACCACAAATGCGAAAAACTTAAGGGCCATGGCTAGGAACAATATCTAGTTTAGCCCCAAAACTGGCAAAAGCTAAAGCATTATTATAATTTCGTATCAATCGCATAAATTGTTTACTTTCTTGTGATTTTCGATTAGTCAGCTGCAACAAACAAATCGGATATTGAAATTACAACTTTTTCTTAATGACAACAATTGCTATATTTTTTATTAATTGGTAATTCTAATAAAAAGTGTTTAGCACTACAAAATTCACATTCTTAATCCATTTTGCCTATAAGTAATTTAAAGTACATGTTTTATCATCATATTCAAAATTAGCAATAAATCCTATTTTATCATTCTTTAATCATAATGAGAAAGATTTATTTTGATAAGTAAATAAGGAATCAACGTAATCATCTATGCTTTAGAACAAAGTTAATTTTCTACTTTCTAAAAACTTGACAAATCTCTTAAATATTGTAAAACATATACCAAGGGGTCAAGAATAACGTATAAAATCTAGACCTAGCGTCAGTTTAATAATAATGACATTTAAAAAAACATTTTATATTCAATGATAACAAAACTCCACAAACTTATGAAAGTCTTTATGCAATTATTATAAAATAGGTAATGAGTTATGTAAAGTAGATAAATTTGAATGTAGTATTAATATAAATTAATTATATTTTCAGAAAGAAATTTTACATTTAGCGTTATCACTTAGTTTGATTGACGATGTATATTTTAAACTTTATACTTAAACTCTTTGGAATATATTTTATAATGTTGTAAATTTTCAAATAGCGGAAGATATACATTTTTTTAGAAATATAATTTTAAAGAATAATGAATTAAATTTTCTAAGTATTAAAAAAATGATTAAAAAACGATTAAATTATTACCAGATGAAATCTAAGTTATCAAGCGCAAAGCACGCTGATCGAATCCTAGTATAATGAATAAGAGATTAGAATTAGTTAATATGAACAATAAAATTTTATCAATATATAAAGTTAATAATAATTCATTGGAACAAATCTAACAATGTAAGAAAGTGTACAAAAACGTATTGAAAAAAGGTCCGAAATCCAACAAAAAGGTACAGTTTGTTACATTATCTTACATTTTTTTACGTTTTATTACAATTTATTACGATTTATTACATTTTTTATCCACTAGGGATTAATATTATTATAATAATAGACACGAGTATAGACATATTACCGATATTTTATTCTATCATTTTGTATGTAACAAATAACGTCTCGTTTTATGTTTCAATCAAAGATTATTTATTTTTCTGCTTTTATAAATTAGCATAATTTCAAAAGTAATTTCATAAATTATAAAGTATTTCATAAATTGCATAATTATATAATTTTATAAATTCAAAAAGTCCACACTTTTTTGCAAATGAAAAAACATAGGTTAATAAAATTAGTTTATCAAACTCTTTTGCGTTTTGTAATAAAATTTAATGTTGTCAAACTTGGGAGTTTTTCATTGTTACAATTATTTCGTAAGCCGAAAGTTTTTTAGATGAATTCTCGAAGTAATGATTATTGTATCTATAGTAAAATATTTACAGTCTGGAATTCCATAATAATACTATTTGCTACGATTTAATGAATTTATCAAAAAATCTAAATTTAATAATAAATATTATTCTAATTATTATTATTATTTTTCATTATCATTGCTATTATCAGTATTACTGTTATTATTGCTATTGCAATTATGCTTATTCTTCTTCTTATTATTATTATTATTATTATATTACTATGATAATTTTTGTTATTGGTAAAAATACATAAAAGAATATTAATACTCGAACTTCATTTGCAATTAAAGAACACGTTGTTATTGAAAGGGAATTTTATAGGCATTCATTAGTTTAATGAATGTTATGGTACATTCAATGATAATTCCACAGATAAATGTCTTTCACTCATAAAAGTTGTTGACAATATGTGCGAATCAGTATGTTCTTTTTTTAGATTGTTTTCATCGAGTGTTTACCTCAGCTGCCTGTGTTATTTTTTAGGCAGTGAGTGAGTTTTGTGGGTATTCTAGTTCGATGCCGGAAAGTACGAATAGTACGTCTTTTTGTTTGTCAGTGGTATCATACAGTTGTAGAAAATTTTCTTTAGTGATTTTATATAGGTTTACATTATTCAATTTCAAAGTGAATAAAAGTTGAATAAAACCAAAAATAGAGTTTTCCGAACATCACAAAGTGGAACGAGAATTCTTCTCCAATGCATAAATTAATGATTTGATTCAATTTACATTCACTCGTTTTATTCTGGTAGAAATGTAGCAGTCGTGCCTTACATGCAAAAACACAGCTTGTATAAATTTTACCGCTTGTTTTCATTTTAGATTGAAAAATGAAAATTAATCCGTTAAACGTTCTAACCTTATTATTAGCATACTTTCAAGCGTTAAACATACCAGATAGTGTCACGAATTATCACGAAACAGAGTTGGCCGAAAAAATAAAAGAAATTTTAATAGATGCAACACATGATTTCAACGATGTAGAAATGATTGGTTTTGATGATATTAGATTCAAAGCTTCTAAACATTGGTTACTCAAATTTAAGCAAGCACACCGAATAGTTTCTAGAAAAATAAATAAGTTCATAACAAGAAAAACACTAGAAAGTAGTGCAGAACTTACGGCTAAAGCTGAAGCATTTATCGATGACGTGAAATCGTGTATACCAAGGATTGGACTCAAAAATTTGTATAATACAGATCAGAGCGGATTTCAGCTAGAAATGCATTCTGGAAGAACATTAGCAGTAGAAGGAGAAAAGCAAGTGCAATGTCTGGTACAGTCAATTTCAGCAACAACGCATAGTTATACTATACAGCCACTAATATCAGCTACTGGACAACTGTTGTCACCGCTATTTCTTGTTTTAAAGGAAGTGGCAAGTTTGGCCCTATTGTAGAACAAAACATATTTAGACCAGAAAACGTGTACGTGGAAGCATCCAAATCTGGAAAATTAACAACAAGTAAGGGAACTAATAACAATTTTTACATTGTAATATCGTTGATCAGTTAATTAGTAAGTCGTTTAATTGCAGATCACTTCAAAATCTGGTTGGAAAAAATATTTTATCCCTATGTAGGCCATCACTCAATACTATTACTTGATTCTTGGAGTGGTCATTGTGACAAAGTTATAGAAGAAACAATGCCACAAAATAAAATTATTAACATAAAAAAAATTCCAACTGGAACCACAGGAAAAATACAACCACTTGATGTCTATGGATTCCGTATTTGGAAAAACTTTGTCCGAACATTTTCTGATAATGTAATGTTAATGGATCATGATATGAATTTACATGTGAGAAATAATATAATTAAACTTCAATCATTGGTTCACAACCAACTGTCTTCACCGAGATATATAGATTTGTTTAAATATTCCTGGTATAAAAGCGGTTACGTCAATGAAAAACCAGATAAATTTGATAATCCTATAGATTTCAGTTTTGGAAAGTCTTGTGCAACACATTGTGAAATAGAAGGGTGCACAAACATTGCAATTGTACGATGTGGTTGGTGCAAAAAAGCATTGTGCTTTAAACACTTTTATGAGGACTACCATTATTGTAAAAACATCGTAAAATAATATATTTTATGCTCAATACAAAAAATGCACTATGGCAAAAGATAAAAGATTGTAGATTATTATTATACTCTAATATTATAAACAAAAATACATTATAAGTTGAATTTACAATAAAGGAATTTCAATAACATTCTGATAACAATTTCTACGGAAATTATAAAACTGCTTCACACACAGAATTTTCTTGTTTACAAATTTAGGAATTTGAGGTGGTTTGGTTAAAAAGCACAACCATTTAGCCTATTTGTTGTTTAGGGGTTTAGGGTTTAAGGCTCTTTAGTTCACATGTACAGGCTACGAAGATCACACATTTATAACAAGTTTTTATGAAAGTTAAAATTTTTTTTCGACATTTTCGTCCACCACATTGGTTCCGCCATTTTGAATTTTCAAAATCTGATATCAGATTTGTAAAGAGCGATCTCGAAAACCCCTATATACAAACCTTCTACAAAATATTATGGATTGAAGTATACTTATAGTTATTTTGTGTTAGGGGTGGTTTACCCCCCTAAGGGGAAGTATCTATGAAAAAACCGAAAAACTTAATTTGTTTATTATAGATGTTTACAAATTTTTTCCAATTTTTTTAGTCGTTTAAAACTTTTTTATTATATAAAATTTTTTTTCGAAATTTCCGTCCGCCATATTGGATCCGCCATTTTGAATTTTCAAAATCTGATAACAGATTTGTAATCAGCGACCTCGAAAACCTCTATATACAAACTTTCTACGAAATATTATGTATTGAATTACATATTTACAGTTATTTTGTGTTAGGGGTGGTTTACCCCCTTAGGGATAATATTTATGAAAACACCGAAAGACGTCAACTAAATTTTGTTATTAAGGATGTTTAAACATTTTTTCCAATTTTTTTTAGTCGGTTTAAACATTTTTATTATAAAATTATGCCAAAAAATATATGTTTTCAACCCCTAAAAAATAGGGGATGCTACCCTTACTCTTCAAATCACCATGAAATACTTGCTCTTTTTGTAAGAAATAACCTCCAATTTGTTTTATTGAAAAATATTAATTTTAAGCCGAGATATTTAAAAAAAAAGCTTTTTGGGGGTTAACTTTAGGGGAGGTTTTTACCCCTTAAAGGTGAAAATTAGCCGATAAAAAAAATACGTGTCTCTTATTTTTTTATGTTCTACAACATGTATGAAAATCATCAAAATCGTTGAGTTCGGGTTGGGTACCTTTCCTTGTTAGTTCTAGAGAAGTATGGGGGTTATCACCTCTAGAAAGGTGGCCTCACCTATGATCGAAACAGGATCTAAAACATGCGGGTTTAACATACTATCATGGCTGAAAAAAATCAAAACCAAACCAAAAGGGACTTAAGGGTCGGAACTTGGAATGTTCGCAGTCTATACAGAGCAAGCGCGTTTAAAGAACTTATAAAGGAAGCTGATAGGTACAATTTAAATTTGGTAGCAATACAGGAATCGCGGTGGCCAGATGGCGGAATACTAGCATCGAGTAACTTTACGTATCTGTATGGGGCCGGGAGCAGGGGATCCCTACGCACCGGATTTCTCGTGAGCAAAAGCATCATACATTCGGTCAAAAGTTTGAAATCCGTCAAAGATAGGCTCTCGTACATCATTATCGAAGGCGAATGGTAGAGATATGTATTTATTCATGTACATTGTCCTACGGAGGACAAAGAAGAAGAAGCTAAGAATTTTTATTACGTAACTTTAGAGCAGGTAATCGACCAGTTCGCGTCTTACGACACAAGAATAGTATTAGGCGATTTCAATGCTGAAATAGGTAGGGAGGAAATGTTTAGGCCTACTATAGGGAAGGAAAGCTTGCACAAAGCCAGCAATGATAACGGTATTAGGGTCATAAATTTCGCGGCGGCAAAAGATCTTATAATCAAAACTACGTATTTTAAGCACAAGGACATGCTCAAAGCAACGTGGACATCGCCGGACGGGGCCACACAGAACCAAATTGATCATTTTCTTATTGAAAAAAGACGTCATACTAACGTTCCCGACGTAAGGGCTTATAAAATGGCAGATAGCGACTCGGACCATTTCCTAGTAGTAGCCAAATTAAGAGCTAGATTACTAGCGAATTAAAATAGTAAGCGTGCAAGCAAGGTAGAACGCTTCGATATTGAAAAGCTACGAGATAGATCAGAGAGAATTAGGTACCAGATAGAAATTAATGGGGCAGGCACTTGAACAGGTTTCAGGCACTTGAAGAAGCAAACACATCGCCGGAGGGGAATGACGAACCGAATAGCTTATGGGGGACATCGAAAAAACGGTAAAAGAGGCCGCGAACAAAGTACTGGGTCAAAAGAAAAAGTCAAAGAGCAAACCATGGTTTGACGAAGAGTGCGAACTCTGGTTTGAGAGGCGCAGAAAGGCTAAATTAGATGGCTTACACAACAGTAGAAGAGTATTCCAACGTAAGGAAACAGGCGGGCGCGATCTACAGAAATAAGAAGCGGGAGTATCAAAAGAATCACATTAGGAGAATAGAAACTAACAGTAAAGAAAATAACCCCCGCGAAATGTATAGATGAATTAACGCTATCAGAAAGGGTTTTAGGAGTAGAGCGCAATTGATGAAGGACGAAAACGGGGACCTCGTAACAAAGGACAATGAATTACTGTCGCTGTGGAAAAATTATTTCGATAAATTATCAAAAGTGCACGAAAATAGCGAAGAATTGGGGGACGAAATTCACACTGCTGAACTCCACGTGGAGGAACCAAGCTACCAAGAAGTAGAGGCTGCGATTAAAAAACTAAAAAACAACAAAGCCGCGGGAAATGACTCTAGACCAGCTGAGTTACTCAAATATGGGGGCGTCGAGCTCACTTTTAAAATTCATAAACTTGTATGTGCCATCTGGAAAAATATAAAATACCCGAAAATTGGAAGGAATCTATCATTATACCGATTTTTAAAAAGGGGGATAAGACAGACTGCAATAACTATAGGGATATCTCACTTTTAGCAACGTGCTACAAAGTTCTGTTAAACGTAATACAAGCTAGACTCACTCCATTCGTGGAAGATATAGTAGGAGATTATCAGTGCGAATTTCGGCGCAACAGATCGACGAGCGATCAAATGTTTACCATGAGACAGTTGTTAGAGAAAAAGTGACAATTTTGCGAAACCATACACCAACTATTTATAGATTTTAAAAAAGCGTACGGCTCTATTAAGCGAAGCAAAATGTATCAAATTCTAGTACTTCTCGGTGTACCGAAAAAACTCGTGAGATTGATTCAAATATGTCTGAACGGAAGCACGGGAAAGGTCCGAGTAGGCGGTAATATATCAGAACCCTTCGCGATACGCGATGGTTTAAAACAAGAGGATGGGCACTCTACGGTGCTGTTCAACTAAACGTTGCAGTATGTCGTTAGAAAAATGCAGGTTAGCTAGCTGGGCGCCACGCTTAATGGAAAAACGCAGATACTAGGCTTCGCAGATGATTTGGATATACTGGAGGATTTTAGGGAAACAGTAGCAAGAAAAACGGAAATACTCATAATAGTGGCGGAATATACAGGGTTAGAAGTGAGTGAATCAAAAACAAAGTACATGATTGTGGATAAACGAGGCATCTGCAGTGGGGAGGGAGATCTCAGAGTTTCAGGAATTTCACTTTTGAAAAGGTTAGCGAATTCAGGTATCTGGGTACGACCATAAATTATAGAAACAAGATCAATTTCGAAATAAATAAGAGACTCCATTCGGGTAATGCTTGCTTCTACGCCGTGAGTAATTTACTTAAGTCGAGGCCGTTGTCTAAAAACGTTAAAATAAGATTATGCAGTACAACACTACTGCCAGTGGTTCTGTACGGGTGCGAAACATGGGCTCTCACTAAACATGCGGACAACCGTTTTAGGGTATTTGAAAATAAAGTGAACTTGCAAAAAATATACGGACCGAAGAAAGATGAGGAAACCGGGGAATGGAGTAGACTACATAATGATGAGTTGCACAATCTGTACGTATCACCAAATATTAACAGAATAATAAAATCACGCAGATTGAAATGGGCAGGGCACGTAGCGAGAATGGGAGACGACCGTACGGCAGCGCGTGTTACGAAGGGCAGGCCTATGGTAACGCAACCTCTAGGTAGACCTAGACGTAGATGGGAGGACAACGTAAAAGCGGATCTAGTAGAATTAGGGCGGGTGGGCGTCGATCGGAGGGGTGCATGTTGGGTGGGGTTGACACAAGATAGGGCAGCGTGGAAGGCTTGCGTAGATGAGGCGATTAACTTTCAAGTTCCTAATGCCACTTAAAAAAAAACTTATAAATTTAAAATGATCTTATAATTACATTCAATTTAAATTAAAAATTTCATTGTTATTAACTCAAATTTGTATATGAGTTTACAATTAAATTTTGTAGTATAAACTAATAAATAGATAATTTTGACATAGTTGTAACTTTGGAAAACGCGCTATAATCTGGTAATTGATTCCGTTTTAAGTATTCGCAAAAGTGGCACACATGAGGGATATATTCGGATGCTTTGAAAGTTTTACAAAACATGTGATCATAACCTCGCAATAATACAGTCATTTCTCTGATCTAACCCCACTGTTCGCGTAAATCAGTACATCCCAATATTTCTATAGAATTTTTTGTTCCTAATCATACATTTTAAATCAATATTTATTATACATATGGGTGGTTCTCTGTGAAATCGAGCGGTCAAAAAATAAATATCGATATAACTCTGGGAATATGTTCCTTAGGTATCCATGCGTATCCCAAAATTTTTTCAGATTTTTTTCATCATTATTCTTCGAGTTACATAGGGTCAAAGTAGGTGATCACAGCATTTTTTGCATTTTTTACACATTTTAATTAATTCATACCTTCCCAGGGAAGCATTTTTCACAATAGATATACCGATAGTTTTTTTCGTCAAATTTTCTCACTTTATCAATAAAAATACTTTTAAATGCATAGATATATGTTATACCTGTCTTATAAGCCATTTAAACCTCAATATTAGTAAAAGCAAGATTTTGATCCGGACTAGGACTACCACAAAATTCATTGAGATAGCTTTTTATAGTGCAAAAGTCCCAGCATAGATCCCAGAATGGGTCTTAACCATTTATAACCTAAAAAAATCCATCTAATTTTTGATGTCTCATAATAAACCCTTTACGGGACTGATAAAATACAACCAAAGTCTACGGAAAATTCTAAGAAAAAAAGTATTCTTGACATATATCGTGATTTTGCTTCCTTGTAGAGCTGAAAATCGACGAATATCAGTAGTTAATTTTGTATCAAATTTCGAAATTTTTATCGATTTTTAGCTCGGCAAGGAAGAAAAATACTACCTACTTTGACCCTCTGTAACTCGAAGAATAATGATGAAAAAATAAGATATTCATATTTTGACCGCTCGATTTCACAGAGAACCACCCATATATATATATATATATATATATATATATATATATATATATATATATATATATATATATATATATCTTCAAAAATGTATAAATATATGAGGCATTATTTGTCAACCGGACACCCCTTGCTCTCCAGAATTGTTTAAACTTTTAAGAGTCAATCGAGGATTCAAAATTTGTGTTTTTCGTCTAGTTTTTGGAGCCGAGTGGCGTTTTTCGATTTTCAAAATGGCTGACACGATATGGCGGCTTAATACAACGGCTTGATGTAGGACTTTAGTTTCATTACAGAAATTTTTCAAAATGAATGAGCGCATCAGGCTAAAAATGTTTATGCAAAAGTAATTAATGACATAAAATATGGATCAAATCTAAAAATGATGAAATTCAAGATGGCGGATCAAATATGTCAGCCGTATAGGCTCTTGCCATTGAAAATAGAAGATAACCTTTTGACTGGCTCTAAATTTGATACTCAGGGGTTTTTGTAGTTCATAATTACAATTCTGATGTCAAAATGTAAAATTTAAAATGGCGGACGGATATGTTGGATCCAACATGATGGCGTACAGGTCGTTGCCATACTAAATGAGCATATTGCATAGTCGCATATACAATAATTGATAATAATAGTATAAATTTTTCTTAATTCTTGTATAAGTTTATATCTATCAGAACTATTATAATACTACTTTTCCATTAACGTTTTCCTCACTTTTCAAATGAAAATTGTTTTTCTGACTTGAGTTGCATAATCGGATCTTTTTTTGAATCTTCCATTAAAAAATCATTACAACAGTATTATTTTATTGGAATCGCGGCTACGGAAAAATTGGTGCTCTTGAGGTTTACAAATTGCCGAAATTTTGTCAGTCATATCCTTCTATTGTTTGCATTATTCGTTTTCAGAATAACTGAGACAATTTTCCATTCATCGATGTCAACTGTGAGTGATCACCTGCCGACAATTCTTTTCAGGATAGTTGGTGAGTTATTTCATTCTACGTTGACAATTTCCAGTGTTCGCTTGCCAACAGTCCTTTTCAGGATAGTTGGTGAGTTATTTCATTCTACGTTGACAATTTCCAGTGTTCGCTTGCCAACAGTCCTTTTCAGGATAGTTGGTGAGTTCTTTCATTCGAGGTCGTCAATTGTGAGTGAACCATTCAAACGATTGTTCACCATTTTGTATTGCAAGGGCCTATGCGGCCGCCATATTGGATCCGCCATCATGTTGGATCCACCATATCCGTCCGCCATTTTAAATTTTACATTTTGATATCAGAATTGTAATTATGAACTCCAAAAACCCCTGTGTATCAAATTATGAGCCAGTCAAAAGGTTATCTTCTATTTTCAATGGCATCAGCCTATACGGCTGACATATTGGATCCGCCATCTTGAATTTCATCATTTTTAGACTTGATCCATATTTTATGTCATTAATTACTTTTGCATAAACATTTTTAGCCTGATGCGCTCATTCATTTTGAATAATTTCTGTAATGAAACTAAAGTCCTACATCAAGCCGTTGTATTAAGCCGCCATATCGTGTCAGCCGTTTTTGTGCTATAAAATATCGTATGAGACTTTTGCGGGAGGTGTTTTTTCTACCTTGCTCGATTTTCTCATTGCAGTGTCATAATATACTGTTATCGATAAAGAAGTTGTTTATTTTGGTATAACTTTGAACGTTTTCGTATCCTACCATAAGGTAGGACACTTTTGCTCCGAGGTGCGCATTAACTCAGTGCTATCTGTGCATCTCATGAAACGTCATCTCATGAATCCACCACAAAAAGATCAAAAGCTTTTTACAAGACGAAAAAAATTAGGGGTATCAGACTTAATTCGCCTGCAAAATAAGGGAATAGCAATGTAACATCCAACCATGCTATTGCGCTTATATTATAACTACACCTTTAGCCTGCACTTTCGTGCAATAGATAGATGCTCTCCTCTATAACTGTGGTTCACGCAAATGCCGCTACTGACGCGCGCGCTAATTTGTGTAAAATTTCTCAAGCATTTCGTTTATCATTAATAAAAATTGAGTAGAGTATTCTATAAAATAATCAATATCATAATTTTAATGCTTCTGAAATTCTCTAGAAACCGATAGCAAACAACTTATATTTATAACTTAGTAATAAAGCTCTTATGCGCGTTAGTTCCAGAAAATATTATAAATAAATGGATTTACTATTGAATTTACTTATAAAATTTATACATTACATTTGTTTACAGCCTCAATATTTATTCTATCTCCATTTATATTTTTAAAATATAATAAATTAACAATGCATCGTTATAACAACCGTAGCTTGATACCGACCGATTATTATACCTCTGCAAAAAGATATACTTTACTGCAACAATCGTAGCTTCACATCGACCAACTGTGGCAACAATATATATGATAAAATTAAAATACACAAATAGAGACTTTATCCATTCATAAATTATGGCAAAAAGCGAACTGTATAAATCGAAAAATGTACAGTTAAGTGCTAAATAATTAATAAATGAATCGCGTTATCAGTTTGTTGTTTGTAAAATTATAACTACAATACAAGCTGCAAACAAACTATGCATTTATATACATTTATGTAGAACTATCTCACCAAAACTGTTGCTAAAAGCAAACGTATGCAATTCGAAAATGGCATAGTTTATACAACAGCCTAATGAAAAATAATTCTAAATAAATATTTCGAATTTAACAGAAATAAATATTGATGTTTTGAAAAATAGTGGAAAAATTCCGGGATCGGTACACAGCTTTAAGCTAGCGTATTTCCCGAAACTGTCCCTGACATAAAAAAAGGTCCGAGTCTCGTAGGCTGTCTTAATTTTGGCGGCCCCCATGGATCAGCAGTGTCGGAAGTTTGACCAACCTCAAGCTTAGCATTTCCGTGACACCCGGACACAAATTCAAGCCTACCGCTGCTGTCCGCCAGCATCATCGAGACCCTCACGCCCTAGATGATCTAGGTTGCTCAATAGCAACAGCAGCAGGTCCTCAAAGAGAAGATACGCAAGATAATAAGGCTCTCGAGAAGTTGTAGTAATTCTGGACTTTAAAGAAACGCATTAAACGGGTATAAAATCGGCTTAAAAAACACCTTTTACAAGGTAAAATTTTGGCAACTATAAGTTTGGTCCCCACCCTGGCAGAAAATAACCATCGCCTTATCGAGGTGTTCCTGTAGAGCAACGGCCTTCTGAACCTTATCCAGAAAGTCCAACGGTAGCAGCGCTCTTTTTCTGATGTCCGCCCGCTGGGCAAAGACAAGCACCTCCCTGTATGTTTTTTTTTCCTTGCGGAAGGCCTCTTGGGGAGCTTGACGGCAGGCACGTGCGCTGGCTTCAAGCTGAGCCCACTTTTTTTGCGGCGTTGCAGTGTCCTTGCGATCGGCTGGCGTTGGCGCTTTGCCTGGAGGTGGACATGGCGGGGCCGTCTCTCCCTCTCCTTTAGGTTCTGGAGGGCTCAGCGGCGTTGCTGATAAAGCTAAGGGTTTAACATTTTCCGGGAGCAATTCCGGCTGTGGAGCTTCGATGCCTTGGGGCTTTTCTGTTGAAGTCCCTGGCAGCACTTCTATGCGGGGCTCCTCTCAGCCTGGGTGCAGAGCGGGTAGGATTACTGCTCGCTGATCCAGCGAGGGTTCTGTCGTAGTCCTGATGGCTTCTCTTAGAGACCGCAGGAGGTCCGACAACGGGATTGTCTCACCCAGTGTCTGCGAAATCTCGCTGGCTTGCGCGGTAATGTTCCTATAATAGAGGTCATAAGATCTGTTAGGGTTGGGCTCCTGGCCATAGGTTCAAGCGTGGCAAAAAAACTAATTCAAGCAGAAGAGAAAAGCGTAAATTATAAAAGCAGTATGAGTAAGCAAAGGGTGGCAGAAAAAAGAAAAGAAATTTCAGTTCTGCCTGTCTCGGGGACGCAGACGCCGAGGTGACGTTGCAGTCAGCGCAGGCGCTTCCTTTTTAGAACCTCGGGGTCTGCTCCTGCGCTTCGGTACTACCGAAGTCGGTATTTGTGGCGCAAAGCCCGCATTCGCTTCTGTCGACGACGCAGATTGAGCGATAGCTGCATGCTCGTCTTTCTTAGGCGAAATCGGCGGTTCTGGCGCTGTGCTCTCTGAATCTTGCGGTTCTGGTGCGTCCTCTGGAAACTGCTCTTCGTCATGGCATGGCTTTAAACCGCATACGGCTACTTTGCCTATATCTACTCCCTGCTCTGTCTGGAGCTTATAGGAGTTCATTCCAACGCAATCCGTGACAAAAAAGGGGCCCGCCTACTTAGGTCTGAGCTTTGCAGTGATAGCTTGAGCAGCAGAGGAAAGAATGCGATTCCTTGCCTACACCTTTTCGCCGACTTCATATTCAATGTCGCAGTGTTTCGCGGCTTTCTAATTTTCAAGGGCATTAGCCCGAAAATCATCTAATCTTTCCATGCAAGCCTGCCAATTATCACCTGCTGCTTCTTCTAAGCTCTGCCTGGCGGCTTTTTTCCTTCGCGTTGTGCGCGGTGGCTCGGAATTTTTTCCGTAATTGAGGAAGGCTGGACTAGAGCAAGTCGCTTCGTGAATAGCGGTATTATACGCGAACGCAAACTCTGGTATGTGCTCGTCCAAAGTGGTGTGCTTGATCATAGTTTTTATTGTGCGATTTACTCGCTCAGTCGGGTTTGATTTCGGCAAATGAGGGGCACACGTGCCGTGGTACACTCCATGTGCTTCCAAAATGTTATCGACGAGTTTGTTCTTAAAAGGAGTACTATTATCTAATAAGAATCGGTCGAGAATTCCGAATCTTAAGAAAATTCGCAGATTCAGTTCTCGTTTGATGGTTTTTGCATTCGCCTTCCTAATCGGGATGCATTTAATCCATCTCGTAAATGAATCAATGAAAATTAAAAAATGTTCATGTCCTTGGGTTGATCTGGGGAAAGGTCCCATAGTGTTGCCCGCGACTATCTCCCAAGGTCGTGTAACAATATGCTTGCCCATAAGTCCTGCAGGAGCAAGTTGCTCAACTTTGACTTGCTGGCAAACTTGGCAATTTTGTACGAAATGAGCTGTATCCTAGTATAAGTTCGGCTAGTAGTACCGGAGTGCTACTCTTTGATGAGTCTTAAATCTCACTAGATATCCGGAGATAGGATCATCGTGGCACTCTGCGAAGATCCGCTAGCACAGTTCGCGAGGTACTACGAGCTTTCAAGCATCTTCATCTTGTCCCAATAAGTCGTCTACTGTCGAGTCGGGGCGATAATGATAAAGCCGTCCGCCGGTAATCTTCTAAAAGGAATGAGCCGTGGGGTCTTCAACGACCTGCTTCGCCTTTTTTAGGTACCATGGGTCTTTTATAGACTCATCCACGAAGAGTGATGCTATCGCAGCTGTTTTGTCTTCGTCGGTCTTGTACATACGAGAAAGCGCGTCGGGAACGACATTGTTTTTGCCCTTGCGGTGCACGATGGTGATCTGTCACTACAGTCAAGTGGTAGCCGTTGATGGAAGGTCTAAATTTTTCAAAAGACCAGATTACGCTGAGGCATTCCCGCTTTGTCACCGGTTGTCTTCGCTTCGTAGCCGACAGGACGCGGCTTGCAAAACGGAGCACGCGGTCCTCGCCATCAATGCGCTGCAAGAGAACGCTTTCAAGCCCTGTATTGCTGGCATCACATTAGACAATAAACGGGGCGCTGAAGTTAGGTCTTGCTAAGACTGAAGCGGTCGCAAATAAAGCTTTTACTTGTTCAGAAGCTGACCAGAGTTCGTCTTTTTACTCGTATTTAACATTTTTACGGGTAAGCGCAGTGAGCGGTTCACATAGCGTAGCAAAATCTTCTAGAAATGTTTGATACCATGAGTCCATCCCGGGGAATCTACGCAGTTGCTTGAGGTTCTTGCGGGTCTAGTACTCTACGATAGGTTGGGCTCGTTCGGGATCAGGGCGACAGCCTTTGCGATTCACGAGCACGCCGAGGTAGCGCACTTCGGACATGCAACATTTTAGACTTCTTGCGGTTTATTGTCAGACCAGCTTCGTTTATCCGCTTCAGGATTAAAGTAAGCCACTTGATGTGATCAGAGAAAGCATTTGGCCGCAATGATAATATCCTCTAAATATGCGAAAGCAAATAGCTTCATTTTGAGGGTGATCGATTTGTCAGCCAGCATATGGAAAGTAGCCGGTCCGCCTGCCAGGCCGTACGGCATTCTAACGAATTCGAATAAACAAAGTCCAGGTACTGTAAAAGCTGTAATCGCGACAGATCGTTCGGTAAGGGGTATCTGTGAAAATGCTCCAAAGCAATCTAGCGCAGTTATATATTTCGCGTGCTGTATTTTTCGCAATATCATATCCATATAAGGGAGCGGGTACGCATCCATTTTCAATACAGCGTTGACTTCTTGGTAGTTGACGCAGAATCGAAAGCTGCCGTCGGACTTTCGTGCCATAACTACCGGACTTGACCAATTGCTCTTAGATCTCCTGATTATTCCCGCACAGAGCATGTTGTGCACTTGCTCGTGCATTTCGTCCTCTAAAATCTTTGAAACAGGGTAATACTGCTGTTTGATGGGGCGAGCACAGCCGACGTCGATGTCGTGATATATCCATCCTGTGCAGCCTAGCTGTTCACAGGAGGAGTCTGGTAGCAGTTCTTTCATAAGATCGTCAATTTCTAAGCGCTGTTCCTCGGTAATCGCTTCGATTCCAAGGGAGGCGAGCGATAAAAGCTCTTGAGCACGTGCGGACGAGAGGGCGGCCGGCACCTCAACGTCTGTGCCTTTGAGATGCAGCTTATTTGCTACTGGATCAAGCATCGCCGAAAATGCGCAAAGGGGTGTTAGGATGCGAGAATGAAACCGTAGTGTGTTTGACGACGAATTGACACTGTCCTCGTCAAAGTCGGAAAGCTCTCATACATAGTTCTAGAGAGGTATGGGGGTTATCACCTCTAGAACGGTGGACTCACCTGCGATCGGAACAGGATCCGAAGCGCGCGGGTTTAAATTACTATCATGGCTCAAAAAAAAAAAAAACAAAACCAAACCAAAACCAATAGGGACTTAAAGGTGGGAACGTGGAATGTACGCAGTTTATACAGAGCCGGCGCGTACCAGGAAATCTTAAAAGAAGCTGGCGAGCGCGAATTAGATTTAGTAGCAATACAGGATCTAAAACATGCGGGTTTAACATACTATCATGGCTCAAAAAAATCAAATCAGAACCAAAAGGGACTTAAGGGTCGGAACTTGGAATGTTCGCAGTCTATACAGAGCAGGCGCGTTTAAAGAACTCATAAAGGAAGCTGATAGGTACAATCTAGATTTGGTAGCAATACAGGAATTGCGGTGGCCAGATGGCGGAGTACTAGCATCGGGTAACTTCACGTACCTGTATGGAGCCGGAAGTGGGGGATCTCTAGGCACCGGATTACTCGTAAGCAAAAGCATCATACATTCGGTTAAAAGTTTCAAATCCATCAATGAGAGGCTCTCGTACATCATTATCGAAGGTGAATGGTATAGATATGTATTTATTAATGTGCACTGTCCTACGGAGGACAAAGAAGAAGAAGCTAAGGATCTCTATTATGAAACTTTAGAGCAGGTAATCGACCAGTTTGCGTCTTACGACACAAGAATATTATTAGGCGATTTCAATGCTAAAATAGGTAGGGAGGAAATGTTTAGGCCTACAATAGGGAAGAAAATCCTGCACGAAGCCAGCAATGATAACGGTATTAGGGTCATAAATTTCGCGGCGGCAAAAGATCTTATAATCAAAACTACATGTTTTAAGCACAAAGACATACACAAGGCAACGTGGACATCGCCGGACAGGGCCACGCAGAACCAAATTGATCATTTCCTCATTGAAAAAAGACGTCATACTAACGTTCTCGACGTAAGGGCTTACAGAGGGGCAGATAGCGACTCGGACCACTTCCTAGTAGTAGCCAAATTAAGAGCTAGACTAGTAGCGAATCAAAATAGTAAGCGAGCAAACAAGGTAGAAAGCTTCGATATTGAGAAACTACGAGATAGAACAAAACGAATTAAGTACCAGATAGAAATTAACAACAGTTTCAGGCACTTGAAGAAGCAAACATCGAAGAAACGGTAAAAGAGGCCACGAACAAAGTACTGGGTAAAAAGAAAAAGCCAAAGAGCAAACCATGGTTTGACGAAGAGTGCGAACTCTGGTTTGAAAGGCGCAAAAAGGCTAAATTAGATAGCTTACAAAATAGAAGCGATAGGACCGTAGAAGAGTATTCTAACGGAAGGAAACAGACGAACGCGATCTACAGAAATAAGAAGCGGGAGTATCAAAAGAATCTTATTAGGAGAATAGAAACTAACAGTAAGGAAAATAACCCATGCGAAATGTACAGAGGGATTAACGCCATCAGAAAGGGTTTTAGGAGTAGAGCGCAATTGATAAAGGACGAAAACGGGGACCTCATAACAAATGATAATGAATTACTGTCGCTGTGGAAAAATTATTTCGATAAATTATTAAACGTGCACGAAAATAGCGAAGAATTAGGGGACGAAATTCACACTGCTGAACTCCACGTGGAGAAACCAAGCTACCAAGAAGTAGAGGCCGCGATTAAAAAACTAAAAAACAACAAAGCCGTGGGAAATGACTCTATACCAGCTGAGTTTGTCAAATATGGGGGCGTCGAGCTCACTTTCAAAATCTATAAACTAGTATGTGCCATCTGGAAAAATGAAACAATACCCGAAAATTGGAAGGAATCTATCATTATACCGATTTTTAAAAAGGGGGATAAGACAGACTGCAATAACTATAGGGATATCTCACTTTTAGCAACGTGCTACAAAGTTCTGTTAAACGTAATACAAGCTAGACTCACTCCATTCGCGGAAGATATAGTAGGAGATTATCAGTGCGGATTTCGGCGCAACAGATCGACGAGCGATCAAATGTTTACCATAAGACAGTTGTTAGAGAAAAAGTGGAAATTTTGCGAAACCATACACCAACTATTTATAGATTTTAAAAAAGCGTACGACTCTATTAAGCGAAGCAAAATTTATCAAATTCTAGTACTTCTCGGTGTACCGAAAAAACTCGTGAGATTGATTCAAATATGTCTGAACGGAAGCACGGGAAAGGTCCGAGTAGGCGGTAATATATCAGAACCCTTCACGATACGCGATGGTTTAAAACAAGGGGATGGGCTCTCTACGGTGCTGTTCAACTTAACGTTAGAGTATGTCGTTAGAAAAATGCAGGTTAGCCAGCTGGGCGCAACGCTTAATGGAACAACGCAGATACTAGGCTACGCAGATAACTTGAATATACTGGGGGATTGTAGGGAAACGGTAGCAAGAAATGCGGAAATCCTCATAAAAGCGGCAGAGTATACAGGGTTAGAAGTTAGTGAATCAAAAACAAAGTACATGATTGTGGATAAACTTACTTTTGAAAAGGTTAGCGAATTCAGGTATCTGGGTACGACCATAAATGATAGAAACGAGATTAATGTCGAAATAAACAAGAGACTCCATTCGGGTAATGCTTGCTTCTACGTCGTGAGTAATTTACTTAAGTCGAGGCTGTTGTCTAAAAACGTTAAAAGAAGAATATACAGAACAATAATACTACCGGTGGTTCTGTACGGGTGCGAAACGTGGGCTCTCACTAAGCAGGCGGACAACCGTTTTAGGGTATTTGAAAATAAGGTCTTGCGAAAAATATATGGGCCGAGTAAAGATGAGGAAACTGGGGAATGGAGGAGACTACACAATGATGAGTTACACAATCTGTAGGCGTCACCAAATATTAACAGAATAATAAAATCGCGCAGATTGGGATGGGCAGGGCACGTAGCGAGAATGGGAGACGACCGTACGGCAGCGCGTGTCATGAAGGGCAGGCCTAAGGTAGACCTCGACGTAGATGGGAGGACAACGTAAAAGCGGATCTAGTAGAAATAGGATGGGTGGGTGTCGATCGGAGAGGTGCATCTTGGGTGGGGTTGACACAAGATAGGGCAGCGTGGAAGGCTTGCGTGGATGAGGCGATGAACTTCCGAGTTCCTAATGCCACTTAAAAAAAAACTTATAAATTTAAAATGATCTTATAATTACATTCAATTTAAATTAAAAATTTCATTGTTATTAACTCAAATTTGTATATGAGTTTACAATTAAATTTTGTAGTATAAACTAATAAATAGATAATTTTGACATAGTTGTAACTTTGGAAAACGCGCTAATATGATAATGTTTGTAACTGTATTTTTAATAATAATTGTTTATACCCTAGCGAAAATGATAAATGTGAAAAATTGTGATGAATCATGTTAAAATGTGAAACATTGTAACGTAAATGTGTACAATTGTGAAAAACGAAAAATTAGTATTAAATTTTGGAATAGGAAGAAAAATTATTTTACCAATTATAATACACTTTATTTCACATTATTTCATATTAATAGAAACAATTTTCACGATTTTTCATAATTTTTCACAATTTTTTTGTGACCAATTAAAAATTTTATGATATTTTATACACAATTTTTGACATTTTCTCACATTTTCTTATATTTTCACACGACTTTAATCTTATGTATATTAAAATATCAAAACCCAATTTTTCACATTTTTTCATATTTTCACACATTTTCACACGAGTTTAATTTTATGTGTATTAAAATATCGAAACTGACATATTTTTTCACATTTCCTCACATTTATTACCATTTTCTTACATTTTTGCACGTTAATACATGGTATTTCACACTTTTCCTAAATTTTTCAAATTTTTTCAGATTTTTATACAACCATAATTTTGTATTTATTAAATGCAAAAATTACAGTTTCTCATATTTATATATTTTATTTCTTACTTTAAAAGATCGAGACCCTGTACAAATTTGTGCTATTTATAATAATATAATAAAATATTCAGGAACAGAGGAAAAGTAGTTATTATATGTACATATAATTAAGTAAAAAAATGAGCATATAAAATTTATTATTTTTAACTTAATAATCCTTAATAATAGATGTATTTTCTACCATTATTGGTTTGTTAAATAAATAACATCGGTAACATCGCTATACTTAAGGCTGCAAATTTTGGTGACAATACCAAATTTATTACCGATTAGTTCAATGACAGAATCATTTGTTTTTTAAATTTTAAATATGAATATACTGCAGTATACCGATTGTTATTATAAATCATTTTTGAATACTTCAATGTTTCGGTTATTTTGGTAACATCAACAATGTATTTTAGACAATCAATTTCTTCTGGAGAAAAACTGTTAGGTTTACCACGTGCTAATAAAGTACAATCTTTAATTTTTATAAATATTTTCAATGATTTTGTTGAAAGATAATCACACATTTTTTTTTTACGGATATGCAATTTTCATTCTCCAGTAATGGTATTTGCTGATATATTAACAATTTATTTATAGGCGGATGCCTTTTTGTGTGGGTAACACCTGCAAAAGGGAAATGCTATCCTTCCGCTTCCACGCAGCGTCTGCTGGAAACGTTCTCTGTCGCGTCAATGCTCTCTGCAGCAACGCTATAACAGAAACGGCTGAGGAAGGCTCTGGCGGCAGCCGTCAATAGTGGTAAGCGACTGTCGCACAACCACTCACACACTAAAACTTACACTTCCTGACACTCGCCTGGGAGCGCTGCGAGGAGTGAGTCTGGGTCTCTATAAACGGGTATCGCCAACGAATGTGGAACCATATAGACGGGTATCTTTCCAAGCAAGTGCGGACGCTCTATAAACGAGTATGTTCCATGAATGAGGTCGCGGTGCCTCCTGGGTATGAGTGCAGGGGCACACTGCAGGGCCTTCTTATGGGGTGGAGGAAGCGTTTAAGAGGGGGTCCTCCCGTGACTGTAAGCGTGCCGACTCTGAACGTGGCTAGAGAAACGCAACACAACGCAAACACAGATTTGTGTATGTGTGTTGAGGCTACCTGATTTTCATTTTAAACCTTAAAATATGAAAACCTAAATGTTTGATCCGGACTCCGACAACCTCAATACAGTATCCGGATAGTTTTAGTTTAAAAAATGCATCCCTTATGAGTTACAAATCATTGAAAATAGGTAAAAAAAATGCGAAAATTGCTTGAAACCTAAACTTTTACCGCGCATTAACAAATAACATCCAGGAATATCCTACTCTAAGCTAAATGAAATACTTTCTGCGAAAAATAATAAAACAATTTAATAACGGTAGTTCTAAACGAAGCTGTTGCAACGCCGGTACCCTAAGCGGGTCCTGGGCGTAGTCGTCCAGAGCGGACGGGTGGGTGCTTATCACCACTACACAGCGCGTCCTCAGGTTGCGGATAGAGGAACGGCCCCTGAGAAGGAGGTTAACTGCGAATAAATCGAATAAGCAGCCGCAGACAGCCGATAGGTCCGGGCGTGGGTGTGATGAGCCCACACTGGCGAACGCATTCATCTAGAAACACTATGCAAGCACCACCACAACAACGAACACTCAACAATATTTCCTATTTTCACTTTCTCTTTCTACCTCACTATGTCTATATTCTATCTCTGTTAGCACACATTACAAAAATCCTGCTGTCGTGGAGGATGCGGGAGCGATGACAACTGCCCCGAAAGGGGATGTGTAGAATGATTCGCCACCTGGTCTTACGTGGTAACGAAGCCAGCGAAGGCGCGCTGCCTTGCAGGGAGGCGTTAGGATACGAGAATGATTCCGTAGTATGTTCGACGATGAGTTGGCTCCGTCCTCATCAAAATCGGAAAGTTCTCATACTTAGTTCTAGAGAGGTATGGGGGTTATCACCTCTAGAACGGTTGACTCATCTGCGATCGGAACAGGATCCAAAACGTGCGGGTTTAAATTACTATCATGGCTCAAAAAAAAAAAACAAAACCAAACCAAAACCAATAGGGACTTAAAGGTGGGAACGTGGAATGTACGCAGTTTATACAGAGCCGGCGCGTACCAGGAAATCTTAAAAGAAGCTGGCGAGCGCGAATTAGATTTAGTAGCAATACAAGAAACTCGGTAGCAAGATAGCGGGATTTTAGCAAAAGATAACTTCCCCTTTATAATCGGGGACGCGAGCGGACACTCCTTAGGTACCGGATTTCTTGTTAGCAAAAGAATTATACACGCTGTTAAAAGTTTCAAATTCGTGAACGACAGACTCTCGTATATCATCATCGAAGGAGCGTGGTACAATTACGTGGTTATTAACGTACATTGTCCTACGGAGGACAAAGAGGAAGATGTACAGGATCTTTATTACGAAGCTTTAGAACAATTAATCGATCAATTCGTGTCTTACGACACCAAAATAGTAGGGGGGGATTTTAACGCTAAAATAGGGAAAGAGGAAATGTTTAGGCCCACTATAGGCAAGGAAAGTCTGCACGATACCAGCAACGATAACGGTATTAGAGTCATAAATTTCGCGGCGGCAAAAGATCTTATAGTAAAAATTACGTGCTTTAAGCACAAGGATATACACAAAGCAACGTGGACATCGCCGGACGAAGCCACGCAAAATCAAATCGATCACTTCCTTATCGATAAGAGGCGCCACACAAATGTACTTGACGTAAGAACCTATAGGGGGGCGGATTGCGACTCGGATTATTTTCTAGTAGTGGCCAAATTAAGAGCCAAATTAGTAGCCGGGCAAAATAGTAAACGGGCGAACAAAGTAGAAACCTTCGACATTGAAAAGCTACGAAACGGGGTAGAGCAATTTCAGTATCAAGTAGAAATAAGTAACCGGTTTCAGATTCTCGAGGACACAGATGCACCGACGGAGGTAGATGACGACCCAAACAGTCTATGGGGGGCTATCGAAAGAACGGTAAAAGAGGCCGCGAACAAAGTGCTAGGTAAAAAGAAAAAGCCAAAGAGCAAACCATGGTTTGCGAACTCTGGTTTGAAAGGCGCAAAAAGGCTAAAGTAGACAGCGTTCACAATGTAAACGATAGGACCGTAGAAGAGTACCACGAGATAAGAAAGCAAGTAGGTGTGATTTACCGAAACAAAAAGCGCGAGTACCAAAACAGCGAGATTAGAACAATAGAAACTAACAGTAAGGAGAATAACCCGCGCGAGATGTATAAAGGAATCAACGCTATTAGGAAGGGTTTCCAGGGTAGATCGCAATTAATGAAAGATGGGGGCAGGAATCTCGTTACAAGCGAAAAATCTGTAGTTGCCGTGCAGTCTTCTCAATAATCTATTCGCTCGCTCGAATAACCTACCGTTCGTATGTAACTCTAGGTGGCTTAGCGCTTCGTTCAATTCTACACTCGATAAATTTTTGATCTAATCGCATAATCTAGTATTTACATTCTCTTTAAAAATTGTCAAGTCAGCCAAATTCCAGCTTGACGCCATTTTTGTTAAGTTACTTTATAGTTTACTTAATTTGAAAATGAAAGAGAAAAAAAATGTTCGCTAAAAGGAATTAAAATAAAATCGATCAATTTTTCAAGTTTACACTTGAACGTGGCTAGAAAAACGCAACGCAACGCAAAAAATTTTAAGTGCCAACTATAGATAATTAGTAATTAATAAACGCAACAATAGTTGAATATATATATATATATATATATATATATATATATATATATATATACATACTTAGTAACGCATGCCGCTTGCCTTAGCCGTACAGATCGCGACGACAATATATCTATTGTACGGCCTGGGGTTTTGAATATTCTAAAATTCTACAGCTTTAATTGTCGCAATGCTAAAATTTTAGAGCGCTAGAAAGTATGCGCTGTATTTATGTTTCGCCGCTACCTGACTCTTGCACGTGTAAACATGTAGAGTAGCGTGCTTGTCAGTGTCACGCGAGCGCTTATAATCCGAACTTGTAAACACCTGAGCTATATTTGGCGCCCTTACGTTTCGGGATTGTTAAATTATAAAATTGTAGAATAGCCGAACTATTCAATCGGTAGAAGTAACTGCGAAGTTTTCGCGAGCGCAGGAGGAATATTCGAGGGCGTGCGCTCGTGTTTATAAGTTTGGATTATAAGCGCTCGCGTGACACCGACAAGCACGCGACTCTACGTGTTTACACGTGCAAGAGTCAGGTAGCGGCGAAACATAAATACAGCGCATACTTTCTAGCGCTCAAAAATTTTAGCATCGCGACAATTAAAGCTGTAGAATTTTAGAATATTCAATACCCCAGGCCGTACAATAGATATATTGTCGTCGCGATCTGTACGACTAATGCAAGCGGCATGCGATACTAAGCATATATTTATATATATATGGGACGATCCATGTCAACCGGATCAGTACTGTGTCCAAAATTTGGAGTGACCAAAAAAATCGCCCGAGGGCTCATTTTGAAGCTTAGGACATCTACTTTCAGATTCCGTGTGCGCCTTTGCAAAATACAATACGGCAGTTCCAACATGGCGGCTGGAAACTCAAGAAAAATCGAGTTTGCAGATTAAAAAGCTTGTAAAAATAAAAATTCGCAACCAATCTAATTATTTTTTAGCTCAAAATGTAGCTGATGGACGCACTTTGAAAGCTG